>CAUYON010114301.1:0-20452 GCA_963573935.1 Arctocebus calabarensis
GGCAAACCTGGGGCTCTTGAGGGGTGATGACACAAGCTGAAGCCATAAGAGTATGCCCCGGGCATTCTCAGTCCAGTTTGGGCTCTGATGGGGTCACTGTCCCAGGAGGCCTTCGCCTCTGGGGGCAGGCCACCCTCCAGGGCTCATCATCATTATTATTTCATTAACTCTTTACCATGATTTTATCATATTGTATTATTAGATTAATTTAAAAAATAGGGTGATTGAGGCTTAGAGAAGTTAAATAATTTGAAAGGACACAGCTAGTAAAAGGACGAGTCAGGATTTGATCTCAGATTTGACTCTCAAATATCTGATATTAATTTTTATGCAATATTCCCTCAAAAAGTGTGATTTTAATAATCCAAAAGTAAAAATGAAAAGATAAGGGACAAACTAGGAAAATGTTGCAGCCGTTTCATTTATTATTATATAAAAAAACCTTCATAACTCAGTAATAAAACTTGGCCTAATATAACAATAGACAAAATATCAACATACCAATTTATGATAGTGGTCAAAGGATGTCTGAGAATGTTTGTACTCAAACTGTGATTAAAAAAACAAAAAAGAAAGAAACTTCAAATGAAACGCACCAGTGCCATTTTTCTCTATTTTTTTCCAAATCAATACGTTCTTAGATTCACTCCTGTAATGACTATGCTGAAATAGATACTTTCAAACAGCTGCTGTCATCACTACTAGCGTAACTTGGGTGGCAGGTGATTTGCCTTAAAATCTTTATCTGTTTTTTGACCTAGTGATTTAGTTATTTCTAGAAGTTAATTCAATTAATTAAAAAATTTAAACAATGAATCAGACACATAAAGATTTATATTTAAGGATGTTTATTGCAGATTTATATCTATAAGCAAAAATGTGAGAAGACTGTAAATACCTGTTAGTAGGGGCTAGGTAAAAAATGATGGATACAATTGCAGTCATTTTGAATTATGTTTTATTTATTTATTTATTTTTTTGTCGAGACAGAGTCTCACTTTATCTCCCCAGGTAGAGTGCCATGGCATCACACAGCTCACAGCAACCTCCAACTCCTGGGCTTAAGTGGTTCTCTTGCCTCAGCCTCCCCAGTAGCTGGGACTATAGGCGCCCGCCACACGCCCAGCTATTTTTCTGTTTTGCAGTTTGGTTGAGGTTGGATTTGAACCCGCCACCTTCGGTATATGGGGCTGGTGCCCTACTCATGAGCCACAGGTGCCGCCCTGAATTATGTTTTAGAAAAGCAACGAAATGAGAAAATGCATGTGATATACCTTTAAGTGAAAAAAACAATCAGTCCTCAATTTTATAAAAGCAAAACATATATATACACACACGTAAGAGTTGAAGAAAGTATATCAAAACATCAAGGGTGTTTATCTGCAGCTGAAGATATACTAAATGCTGCTTTTTCTTTACCATAATTTCCAAAATTCCTACAATAATTTCAGCCAAAAAGCACAATAATCTACTTCCCACAGTTGTTTAAACTCATAACTTTTATAATATGCATACTATGAAGAATTGGGAGAACTCCTGTGTCAGGGTGCTATGCTCTCAAGGTCACATCAAGGTGAAAAGAAAAGGGCATTATCACCAGAAATCCCCTCCCATAGGTGGATATTCAACAGTGCCCTGGATGAAATGTGAGAGGAGTTGAACTTGGCCCCTCCCCCTCCTGTTCACATTGCACTGACAGATTTTCCTTATATGAATGCCAGTTTATATGTGTGTGTTGACTACCAAATCATTTTCAAAAGGATTTTTCTTTTTTTTTTTTTTTGCCAATTTGTCAAAAGAAGTAACAGTATGACGGTATTGACAACACTATTTTACAGCCAGGGTACAGTAGGTCCTTGCTTAATGTCATCAATAGGTTCCTGGAAACAGTGACTTTAAGCAAAAGGACATAGAATAGACCCTATTTTACCACAGGTTGATACCAACAAGACTTCAGTTCCTATGGCATATTTCTGGTCACCAAAACACAACCATGCTTCTAAATAAAGATGCCAAACACTATTAGCATTAAACATTGCAATTAATGTAAGCTACACACTATGTATAACAGGATAACAATCTACCCAGTTATTCTAGTTCAGAGTAGTGGATGGATGGCCCAAACCTCTCCTAGAAGCTCCTATGGTCACAAGCAGGGAACTGGCCCTGGCCAGAACACTATCCCATCCCTCTCCCCCACCACAATACACTCACCACACATCCACGCTCACTCAGAGAGACCAGTTAGCCTAATGTGCACAGGGTTGGGCTGTGGGAGGAAACTGGAGGACCCAGAGAAAATACATGCAGACATGAGGGAGGCTACAAGCTTGCACAGACAGTGGTCCCTGAAGAGTAGCCTCAGCTGGGAATTGATTTTTTCTTATGAATGTTGTAACAAAAGGGCATTGAAAGAAATCAACAGTTTGTTGTAGATCTTTGTCCATATCAAACATTGTTTAGATCTTTTAAAAAATTGCCTAAGATATTGCATGTGTAACAGATTGATGATTGGGTATCTAGTAGGCATCTCAAACCTAAATTGTCCACAGATCTCTTTTTTTTCTTCTGCCATATTTGTTCTTCTTCCAGTCTTCACCAACTCAGTAGAAGGGGCTGCCATGAACCATTTGCTTAACTTCCAATTTATAGGCTGTTCTTGCTTCTTCCTTCTGTTTTAGGCAATTTAGGCAACCAGTGAATACTATAGATTGAGTGACTGAGAATCAAATTTCTCACAATTCTAGAGTTCGGAAGCCTGAGATCAAGGTTTCAGTATGGTCAGTTCTAGTGAGAGTCCTTGTGGGTTGCAGACTGTCAACTTCTTTTTGTATCTTCCATATGGTGGGAAGAGAAATAGGATGCTCTCAGGGCTCTCTTTCATAAGGGCACTAATCCCACTCTTGAGGGCTCCATTTCCCTGAGCTAGTCACCTTCTAAAGCCCCACCACACCCCGCCATGCCATCACTTTGAGGGATAGGATTTCAACATGGATTTTGAGGAGGCAAAACTCTCAGACTGTAACAACTCTCCATCCACTTCTGACCCTTTCTGGTATCAGCTCTGCTCCTGAAACATCCTGTGTCCATCCACCTTCAGCCCAACCAATGTATGTGGACTGACATGCTTTCTCTTCTCACCGGCCTCCATGAGTTCATTCCTGCCCTTACAATGATCCCTGCAACCCAATGATCTTTCAAGAATGTCTGTCAGATCACTTCAGACCTCTGCTTAAATCCTATCAATGACTTTCCACCACACTGAGGATAGGACCCAAACTCCTTATGTTGGCATCAGGTTCTATGTGATCTGACCCTCCTGACTTCCCTGACTTTGCTTTCCTCATCCCACTCCTTTCTGGAGTCTTCATACTGGAACCACGCTTGTGTCCAGCCTGGGGTCTTTGTCCAGCTCTTTCCTCTGTCTGGAATACTTTCCTCTGGATCTTTCTGCTATTCACATCTTAGCCCCAATACCACCTCCTCATTGATTACCTTCATTAACTCCCCAAATTAAAGTTGCTCCCTATGACCTCACCTCATCTTATTTGGTTCATGGTACTTGGAATTGTTTAATAGTATTTTCTTTATGTGTTCAATGTCTATCTCCCATAGCTCGAATGTGAGCCCATAGAGCAGGAGTCTAGTCTGTCTTTTGTTCTACATCCTCAAAATCATGCCTGGCAGATCAAATATTGATTGAATGAATATATATTTAATCATATAAAATATAGAAATTCTGTTATTGATCTGCTGAGCAATAAGCACTGTCAATTATGTATATAGCCTTAAAAGTATTTTCAAACACTACTGTATTATTATTTTGGGGATGAAATGCATTAATATTTAAAAGCAAGTGACTGCTTTACTTTTAGTAAGTGCTCCTGCTTGGTCATTAGTGCAGTGGTGTGACAGATGACAGGGAAATTAACAGTGTGGGATGGGGGCTGGCAGCCAGGACAAGCCCCGGGTGGGGACTGGGAAAACTCCGAGACAATGATCCAGTCAGGCAGCTGATGACCATCAGCAGGACATTGTGGTCAGTGTGTAGAGCACAGCAGAGGGTAAGGTGGGAATGGCTGGTGGCTTCAGGAACAGCTGGCTGTGACGTCCAGGCTGTGGGCAATTTAATAAGTTGCCTCTAGAACTTGGGTTCAGGGAGGAATAGCAAGACAGGTGGAGCCCTGAACTAGTAGGAAGTGGAGTGTGAGACAGGTTATTAAAATGCGAACTGAGACTCAATGACAAGGAGATCTCTGTAAGCTAATGTACAGATGGAGCCCAGGTCTGAAGAAAAATGCTGATGTCTTTTTTTTTTGCCCACGGCTTCCTGGTCAGGTAGGATTGCAGCCAGCATGTGTAACTAAAAACAGAGGCTGGGCTAGAAGCCTTTCTGTTCTTTTGGCTGAGGTCTGCAAGGATTCTGGAGCAGAATCCTGTTCAGCCGTGACAGCAAAGGGGGATCCCACAGGGACCTCGAAGAACATATGGGAGCCTGAGCCTTACACCTGTAGATTCTGATGTCATTGGCCCTAGGTACAGGCAAGGCTTCTGGGATTTTTGAAAGCTACTTGGTGGATCTAATGTATAGTCTAGGCTGAGAACCCTGGCCCTGAAGACCCAGACTGAACTGAACCACAGATGGCGGTGTCCATGGTGTCACTCCTGGTGAGTGACCAGGCAGTTTATTCCAGCACAAATGGCTTTCACATTGTCCGAAAATCATTTTTAAAAATTTCTCCAGCTTTTATTTCATTATTCATAAGATGATTTTTACTTATCTTTCATGTGGTAGAAGAAGAGACTCTTATACTCAAGGTTGTGGTTTGGGGTCAAAATGGAGCACTAATTGTTTTCCTTGGAGCAATATTGCTTCTAGCGATTTAAAAAGCAAGCTCTTGGGCGGTGCCTGTGGCTCCAAGGAGTAGGGCGCTGGCCCCATATGCCGGAGGTGGCGGGGTTCAAACCCAGCCCCGGCCAAAAACTGCAAAATAAATAAATAAATAAAAATAAAAAGCAAGCTCTAGAGTCAGAAAGAGCTAAGTAAAAATCCCAGCTTAGTCACTTCTTAAATCTGTAAATGACAAATGAGATTGATAGTAGCAACTACCTACCCGATAAGATCTTTGCAAGGATTAAATAAGCATCTGTGTGTGAGGTACATATCCTGGTAATTCACATATAATAAAATACCAGTTACCACCTCCACATCTTACTATTAATTCTCTTAGCTGCAACATTTCTTCAAAAGTTGTGTTTTTTCTTCACAAGAATAGAGAAGCAAGAATCCAATGTACTCAACTCTAATATGAAGGCAGTAAATGAGCTAATACAAGGGAGGTAGGGTAGGGAAATGAGCAAGTGAGGAGAGGCAGGAGAGAGGGACATGGGAGTCTTAGTGTATGGCACACCTCTTGCAGGTGGGACATGATTATAAGAGGGACTTTATCTAACAAATATAATCAGTGCAACCTAATTCTTTGTACCCTCAATGAATCTCAAACAATAAAAAATAAACAAATAAATAAATAAAAAATTGTGGCTTTCATTTTCTAGGGTCACACTATCATTGAGGTAACTTAATATACATTTTCATAACATTTGCATTCTATATTTTTGTATTAAAGTTCTTTTAATTGTGTATAGCACACACCAACTTTGGCTTCCTCAGGGTGGGGAACAAATTATTGGGAAGGGCTCATGGTACATAATAAATACTAACAAATAATACCAGGAACCATTCAGAGAAACTCTAAATGGGAATACAAATCCCAGGCAAAGTTTTCTAGCTTCTCTTCCAAATTTCACATTTCTGTAATTTGTTTGATCCCTCTGTACAACTATCTACAAGGACCCAGGACACTGAGAGGATACCTTAGTTTTCTATTACTGCATGACAAATTACCACAAATTTAGTGTTTAAAAAAATGCATATTTATTATAAGCTTATTCCATGGAAGGGGAGTCTGGGGAATGGTTCAACAGTGTCCTCTGCTCCAGGCTGAGTTCTTGTCTAGAGGTGCTCAGGGAAAATCCATTTTAAAGCCATTCAGGTTGTTGGCAGAGCTCAGTTCCTTATGGTTATAGGATGAAGCTCACATTTTTCCTGCTGGCTGTGAGCCGAAGGTTGCTCTCCACTCCTTGAGACCACTCTCAGCTCCTAACAACGTGGCTCCCTCACAACATGGCCAATGCTCTGCCTCAAAGCCCTTAGGAGACAATTTCTGGTCTGTTGCAATGAGTCTTCTATAAAGTAATGTAACCACAGAAGTGACTGTCCTATCATATTTGCAGGCACTGCCTACATTAGGAGAGGGGATTATATGGGGCATGTACATAAGGAGATCTTGGGAAGCTGTCCTGAGTTGAATAGTATTGTCCCCAAATTCATATCCCTGTGGAACTTATGAAGGTGACTTTATTTGGAAATAGGGTCTTTGCCAATGTAATCAAATTAAGAGGAGGTCATACTGGATTGGGAATAGGAGTGGAGCTAAATTTAATGACTGGTATCTTTATAAGAAGAGGGATAATTGAGCACAGACACAGGGAAGAAGGGTAGAAGCAGAGACTGGACAATGCAAGCTGAGCAAGGCCAGGATGCTGGTAACCACTCGGAGCTGGAAGAAGCAAGGGAAACTCTTCCTGGGAGCATTTGGAGGGAACATGGCACTGCCGATAGCTTGATTTCAGATTTCTACCCTCTAGAACTGTGAGAGAATCCATTTCTGTGGTCTTAAGACACCCACCCAGTTACTTGGTTATAGTAGCCCTGGGACCCTAGTGTAGGGCACCCTTACAATTCCTCCATCTCAGATGATTATGGGGATAGAGCTGAGGGAAATGAGGGGAAAGTCTCCTAGGAGAGGGATACCCAGGGCTGGAAAGCCCTTGATGAGCACAGATCATACATTGGATTTCCTCCACTGACCAAAATTTGGTTTTGCATGATTTTAATAGTTTTCTTTTTTGTTTCAGGAAAAACAAAACTCAACTCAACTCAATGGTTGTAAGCACAAAAGCTGCACAGCCTACTCCTTGGTACTCTTTATATAGATTTATCAACTATTATTATTTTTGCATGGTTTTCTGCCAGAAACCATAGAAAGGATGAAGGCATCTTATCAGAAAGACATTAGTTGAAGTTAAAGTATTCACCATAATTGCCTTTGTGATTTTAGAAATGTTATTTGTAAATACCTCAGACTGTTGTTCAATCATGTGTAAAATGGAAGTAGTGATGTCCTTTCACAGAACGAGATGAGACTGGGCAGGCCTGGGAGTTCCCCAGCAGGGTGGACTGGCACACAGGAATGCCTAAAGCTTGTGTGCTTTACAATGCTTTACATACATTTTCCTGCTTTTTTTCTGATTTTTTTAAACAAAATTTTCTTCAACCTACTTCATTATCAAATGTCTCCTTCAGGTTTTTTTTTCTCTAACAATCCCAAATAAGTGTCTCTAGGTCTCAGCTACCCCTGGGGGACGAATGGGACCATGTTCCCCCTCTTGCTGGCCCTATGCCTACACCTGCTCACACATCCCCTCCTTGAGAAGTCAGCCCCTTGCTGTGCCCACAACCTTGTACAACTAGGTGTTCATAGCAGGTGTTTCTCTTGTATGCTATGGCCTTGGTGACCCTGTGACATTGCTGGATCTCACCCATTACGCAGAAGTGACTGCACTCTCTGCCTGTGGCCTTTACACCCAGCTGCTCTCTCTGCATTCTGTCCCACTACTTACAGTGAATACGCCATTCCTCTGGGCTGCTTTGCTGAACACAAGTGTCCACTTTTACAGTGACTAAGTGCCAAAGTCTCACAGTGGTCTATAGGAATGTGGGGGAAAGTAGGACCCTCGTAAAGCAGGGCCATCTGTGCCTAATGGCCTTGATGGTTTCAAGAATCAACTCCTTGTGTTTTTACTCACAGATCTCTTCTTCCTGGACTCAGACATGGGTCTGATGGTGAGACTAGGTAGATCCAGTAATAGTTATTGTCTTGTATTAGAAGTCCCCAATTCCACTTGACTGGCTAGTTAAAGGACAAAGTGCCTGATCTCTTCTTTCCTAGGATGGGTTTTCTCTAAATGGGCTTTTCAAACCTCCCCTCCCCTCAGAAGGCCTTCAGAAGTGCCCAGATGTCTCTGCATATCAGCAATGAACAGAACTAGAGCTGTTCCCCTTGGCAACTATGTCAATAGGCCGCATGAGTCCCATGTATTCCTCCTAGTTCAATGGTTGTGCCAAGAAGTGTCTGGAATCCACAGTAAACTAAAGGTTCATGTTGTGATCTTTGTTATGTCTGTATGAAAGCATTTTAAAATTCCTTTCCTTCTTTTCCAGTTTTCTCTCTTTTTTCCTGTTCACATCTTTATCAAAATTATAATCCAAAGGGTATATCCTTCTGAGTTTTCTGCCTTTTTTATCAAAGGAAGAATTTCAGAATAGTTATAAGACGAATAAAGGTAGTAACAAAAAAAATCAACCAAGAAATCTATTTACTTCAGTTGAATTTCAGTTGAATTTACTTCATTTGAAATATTATGATTGAACAAAAACAAGTTTAGAAATAAATTTTTCTTTCATGTAGTTTAAAATTTTCAGTGGCACAGGAATTCCATCTACCATTTGAAATGTCCCACATGGGGCATATTGAAAGTCTAAAACTCCAACAGCAATGTAATTTAGTACTTAAGAAAAAGAACTATGTGTCAGAATAGCGCAATATTGCCAGAGGAACATTCCAAACTGATAAAAGTCAGTGTTAAGATAAAACAACCATTTCAATGGAACAAACATTGAAAGATTTTAGTTCAACAGATCTTTGTTGGGTGGCCTTGCCTGGGTCAACTATGAGGTTCTAATACTTAAGCGTCAAAGATGCTCAGGCTCCTAAATTTTATTTATTTATTTTTTTTTGCATTTTTTGGCCAGGGCTGGGTTTGAACCTGCCACGTCCAGCATGTGGGATCGACGCCCTACTCCTTTGAGCCATAGGTGCCGCCCTCTAAAATTTGTTCTGTCACCTTTCGTCTGTAAATCAAGGAGTTAGTAGAATCCAGTTACTGTTAAGTGAAGAACACTGTGTTGGTGGTGAGGTTCTTTTAAAAAACCCACCTAAAATCTGTAAAGTAGATCCTTTCTCCATGTGGGATTTGACAACATAACAAAGGGTACATGAGGGCTTCTGTGCACGGACTCTGTGGACAACCCATGGGCACCTGATTAAAGATGGGAAAAGAAAGGAGAAATTAACTTATAAGAGCTGGGAATTAATTATCTCCATCCAAGATGTTAGGTAACAAAGCAAGTCAGTCTCATTCATTGTCATATACTGCAGAGTGAAGAAACGGATGATGGTTCCATGGCAAACATCCTCTTCCTGACTATTCTACCTATGGGCAGGGGAATGGTTGACAGATGAGTTCAAACACTGAAGCATTTATAGCATCCAGCCGTTGTTGCTCCTCCGATTCCTTCTGGGCTCAGCCGGCACCTCTGGTTTTAAAAATTACTTTTGACAATGTACAACAGGCAAATATAATTTAAAGTTCTGTTCAACCATCTCCCAAACACACAGAAATTCTTGAAAATGCCCCAAATGTGGCTCTTTAATTATCTAGCAGTATGTTGTTTAGTACCAGCTGAAATACCAAAAATCTTTGCATGGATAAATGTTTCCAGGACTATGAAATGCATGTTTGTTATGATAAGAGTAAGTTTTATAGCTGGGCTTTTTTCCCTCTTTTTTTTTTTTTTAAATCAACCTCCTCTTTCCTTTACCAATAGAGGGAAATAAAGTCTCCCTCTTTATCTCAGGGTCTTATCTTTCTTAATAGAAAATAGAGGTAGGCATCACTTTGCCAATTATTTATTTTCCCATTGAAAATAACCACTTCACATTTGAAACACCAGGTACATTTTTTCTTGTACACAATGCTAGGGCGAAGCCCATAGACTTGAAAGCTTGTGATCCTTCTTCTGGGAATCTATGGAAAAAATAAACTAACAATAACAATGCAAAACAAGCTATGACACTGAAATTTTATATCCACAGTCAGAGTATTTGTGAGGGGTTACCTGTTTTCCTAGTCACCTCTTAAGGTGGGCATGTTAGAGCAGCCAGTGGGGGATCTTCTTTATAGGAGGCTCCAGTGGATCTTCCAGGAGGGAAAAGTATCAAGATACGTTAGAGCTGCCTTGTAACCTTGGACTGAGACTTGTGAATGAGAAATGGAGGGAAAAAGACAATCACTTAACTCTCTGGAAGGATCCAGAAAGGGCAAGGAATTTATTCCTGGGAGCAGAGTAGAGATGTCAGAACTCAGTACTGAGAGCTGTAATACTGAGTGAGGCCCTACATTATTGTCATTTTTTATGCCATTTATACAACTTCTGTGCTTAGCCCACTCCCCAGCAAATAGTAGGCATTTCATAAATATTTCTTGAGTTACTTTATATATTCTTTCTTCCCAACTTTTAGGGCACTTGCTTAGGTTTAATGAAGCAAAGGGTCTGTGAGAGGCTGAGACAAATTAGCTGTTCTGCTGGGAGCATGTTGAGAAACAAAGTCTGTTCAATGTTTTAGTTGCCTCTTGGCCTCTTAGCCCACTTGCCATGACAATAAAGGCCCATTCACTGTCTATAGAGAAGGTATCTTGCTTTTTAAGCTTTCTTACTCTGTAAGCCTATCTTTCTCTTCCTTGATAAATTTTGTTTCATGATTGCCTTAAAGAAAACGTTTTAGGGGCGGTGCCTGTGGCTCATCGAGTAGGGCGCTGGACCCATATGCTGAAGGTGGTGGGTTCAGGGCCCGCCTTGGCAGATAGCCAGGCGTTGTGGCGGGAGCCTGCCAGTCCCAGCCACCCGGGAGACCGACGCAAGAGAATCGCCTGGGTCCAGGAGTTGGAGGTTGCTGTGAGCTATGATGATAGAAAAGTATAGAAAGGAAAATATAGGAAGAAAGAAAATGTATGTGCACAATATAGTTATCTCTGTATGCAAACGACATGATCACCTACACCCACAAAAAAAAAAAAATAAAAAAAAATAAAAGAAAACGTTTTAGTTAAGAAGTCAAAACAAATATAACAAATGTAACAAATAAAACATATATTAATCAGGATATGTTAGGCAATGCTGTGGTAACAACCAACCATAAAAATCTTAGAGACTTAATGAAAACTTTTTAATTCATGGGAAATCCAATGCAGATGTTACTGGTCAAGTCTTTCTGCTGGATAGGTCTCTTCCAGGTGATAAGGTGGGGATCCAGCCCCTTTCCTTCTAGTGCCTTTGTTATCCTGTATGCTACATTTGTCCTCCACTCTACCCTTTCCAAACAGCTAACCGAGGGGCAAAAAGAGAGGATGAAGCAAGTACATTCACTTTTAAATGTTCCCCCTAGAATTTATACATCACTCCTGCATCAAAGTTCCATTGTTGAGAACTAGACACATGGCTTCCCTAGGTGTGAGGAGGCTGGGAAGTATAGTCTAGCCAAGTACCAAGAGAGAAAAAGTCCACCATGATGAGAACTTGATAAAAGCATGAAAAAGTAGAGTAACAAGACAGGCTCATGGCTGGAGAAGCTGGGCCCTGGTGATATAATGTCAGATTTTTGGCAGTCCTGAATTTCCAAGGTGGTGCAATCAGGGAACAGTAGTAAGCCAGGACAGATCATAATCAGTGCAGTCACAGAGAACCACAGCAGAAGGCCAGCAGATTTGAGGGCCATGGTTTGGAGGGTAAATATTGGAGCCAGATAATATCTAGGTCTCCAAGGAGAAACACCTAGGGATATTGCTAGGAAAAGAAAGGAGCTGGGGTTTAAGCAGTTCTCCTTGTGAGGACCAGATATGTGGATGACTCATATTGGTTATAATCCCTAGGTACTTAGAAAGGTGAAACTTAACCAGTTACAAGTCACACAACCAGAAACATACACTTATAGAGGAATGTACCTGTATCTTTCATTGATTGTGTCTTTACTATTATATTGGCCAAGTACTTTATACATATCACCTCTAATTTTTATAGCAGTGCTACTGTACCATCTTCTTTAATTTCTATTTAAGAAACTAAAGGTTAGAGATACTAACTTGTTGCACACTTTATGAGTAATAAAGCTAGGATTACAACGTGGTAAATCTGACACTAAATCCTGAACTATGGTACAGTTGCATCTATATTCAAACTCTCTGTAATATATGTGTGTATATTTCAAAATGCATATTTTAAGAGGGAGTGTATCAAATAGCTATTGTTGCATAACACACTTCCACTAAATATAGCAGCTTAAAAACAACTCTTTATTATTTTTCACAAGTCTATGGGATGGTTGAGCAGTTCTGTTGACATGGGCTGGGTTTAGTTGAGTCTGGAAAGTGTCTCTCATCATCTATGATTGGCTGGTGTGTTGACTGGGGACTGCCTGGTCTGGAGGGGCCTCATCAGGAGTGCCTAGGCTCTGTTCCATGTGGTCTCTCAACCCTCCAGCAGGGTGGCCCAGCATTTTCTAAGGGCAGCAGCAAGGTTTCAAGAGAGGAGAAGTACATAAAGCCTCCTAGAATAGGTTTAGAACTGGCACACTGCTTCTTTAGCCATGTTGGCCAAAGATAGTCACAAGACCAACCCAGATTCAAGAATGGGAAAATAGAATTCACTTCTTGATGGGAGGGCCCCAAAAGTCACTTTGCGAAAAGCTTAGATATGAGGAGGGTTAGAGAATGGGGCCATTTTTACAATCAACCTGCTATGTCTATTATCTTAGATATTTTTCCACTGAAGAAAAAAAAAGTAGGTAAGAGAGCAAAATGTTTGCTTAAAATGTGGTTTTATTTATTAGGGCAATAGCACTTCTAAACTGTGTGTTTTGTCTAGTCCCTCTGGTCTAAAAAGTGCTGAAATAGACAATGTCTCAAGTGGATAAATACCTCTTTTATTTAGGGAGGCAAGGTACAAAAATACCCACTTCCAGGCACCAGATTCATCTAAACAGAAAATAGATTTTTAAAATCTTGCTGTAGATTTTTAGAAAGCAAAACAAAACTGAAGATTTGACTTCCTGTGTGCCCTGCAAAGAAGAAGGGGTGGGGGTGTGGGGCAAAGCTGTGAATGTGAATTGAGCAGCTGGCTTTTATTTTTAAACACATATTATTGGTACTCAGATTTTTCTTTTCTAGAAAACTGGAAGGAGACTTACTAAGGAATTCTAACACACAGGAATATCATTTCAACTAGGTACTAGTGACATTGACATGCTCTTTTCAGAATAAGGTTTTCTCTTTATAATATATTTTTTAGTCTATAAAATGAGATAAAGAAACATGCTATGAATGCTAAAAGGTGGAAAATTCTATAGGTTTCTAGTAGGCCTTTAAGAAATGTGTGGAACTCCTGAGCCAAGCTCTATTCACAATTGGAATAGACTTTTCCTTAAGAGTGAGGTTGGGATGTTCCTGAGTTTGAGAAACTCCATGTCATACTCCCACAAGGGCATTTGTTTGGGGGGAATAATTCATTACCACCAGTGATAACTTGGGTGTTACAATGTTATGTATAGGTCCAAAGTTATAAATAAACTAAATGTATAACATAGGGAAGTCATAGGGAGAGACAACAAAATGATCCCTTTTTTCTTCTGAGGTCACTTATAGTCGGTCTGGAAATGGTAAAACAACTGACTCAATTGCTTTTTAGGTTTATGGTCAACTTCTGAAACTAATTGCTATAGACACTTATCAAAGATGAAAAAAATGTCTACAAGAACTAATAAGGTAAAATGCATGACTAAGCAAGCAGAGTATGAGTAAGTAGTGGTGATTGGGATGGTGTGTAGAATCCTTATCTAAAAGGAACTGATTAAAACTTAAAACAGAAACAAAAGCACTATGCTAGTTAAACAAAGCAAGTCCATGGGCTAGATCTGACCTAACTGTGTCAACTCATAGCCTCTACTCCAGATCAGCAGTGTATCAAGAGAAATGAGATGCCTCTGATCATAACATCTCTCATACAAAATCAGCACAAGGATTAAATAACTTTTTCTTTTAACCCCTTTTCTGCTCTTTCTACGGGGAAGTTTAAATAATATAAAATTATATGCCAATTTCAAGAAGCACATGTATATGATATTATTGATTCTGATATTTCACCTTGAGTATTTTCTAAATTGTTCATAGATATTCAGTCATGCAAAAAGTATTTGGGGAATAACAAAGACTCTAAACCCAATGCATACTCTTGAAACATACCTGAAATTTAGACAAAAGGATTATTTTTTTCTTGTGTTATATAAATGGTCTGTTAATAATACAATTTTAAGACCTGAATCTAACTGGGACTCAAGATGGCTTTGCTTGGTGTAGTGTCAATGGAAAGAAACAGTGGAAAATCAGAATGAAGTAGACATTTGTCTGTATGATCTCAAGTAAAACAATCAGATAGATTTAAAAAATCCTATTTTTTCTAATAGGAAAAATCATAAATAAATGACTGGCATCACTTTTTGAATTATTCTTCTCTGTGTTTCAGAGTGTATCATCTTTATTTCCATCCAAGTTGTCAGAGAAATAGCATTTTTTTAACACCATGTATTATGCCATAATTGGAAATGTCACTTCAAGGATTTAGTACTCATTTGTGAAATATTAGTTCACTTGTTTTTATTTTTACTCAAATTGTTCATGTTTACATTTGATCTCTACAACATAAGTACGTGCCATTTTCCTTTTGAAAGATCTTTAAAAGGGTACTATAGGCAGTATCAACAATTATAGTTATGAGGTGATAGCCCAGAAATAAGCAACTAAATCTGTGTTAACTATCTTTGCTCTTTTCTGACTGATTCCATCAGCTGATCAGAGAATCAGCCCCTAACTGGCATTGACAGAGACCATTTTAGACCAATGTCCCTTCCCAAAACAGCCCCTCACTGTTCAAAATAAAGAATAGTAAATAATAGTGAGCCCTAAATCTGAGAAAGCTTGTGGGGGCTATTATGATTCCCTCTCTTCTAAAGGATATTTTTGAAAAAAAGAAAAAACCCTCAGTTTACAATATGAAAGTGTAATCATCAAATTATTCTAATATTGTTAAGTGTTTCAGAAAAGACCACAGGGATGGAGGTGGGGATGGTCTAACCTAACATCTAACAAAACGTGTTAACAAACTTCTCTTCTTCTCTTTGCCACTGTTTTCTACACAGGCAGCAGTTGCTCCTCCATAAATATGTTCCCCATTTTCAATTCCCCACTACAGACTTTTCACCCCACCCGTACCCAGTGCAATGCCTCCCACTCACAACAGAGGCTGACAATCTGTTTCCCTCCCATCCAGGCCTTCTTCGTACCTCCCAATGGCTCCTTCACTGCCTCTCTGCCTTCCACTCCCACCCCAGAGCCTTAATTTGTGCTCCCCACAAAAACACTCAAGGAAGTGTAGTCTCACTCTAGTTCTTTTTCTTGGGAAATCCTGTCTATCACCCAGATTGGATGCCAAAAAGAAAAGTCCAGGGGTTGATAACCACAAACCAAGAACCCATTTCAAAAGGCAGAAAGAAAGGAGAAAGTTCTTATGTTAGTTAATCCTTTTTATCTTTGCTATGCTTGAATAGATACATCTTGTCCTGTGTGCCACCCTGTGTAATTACATAATCACGTCAATGAAGCTGCAAGCCCCTACGTGCCAGTAAAAACGTAATGCTTGTCAAACACAGTTCTAAAATCTTCTCATTTCCCATACAGTTTATTGTTCCATTTGATTTCCACATATTTCTTTCAAGAATCTTTTCACTGGAAATTTTTGGTAGGAAAAGTTAATCTTATGCTCCAAAATGTTAAGAGAGGAGGTCAATTGGCTGAAGCTTTACCTTGTATTTGCCAGGAAAAGGAAACAATAAGATTCAGGGACTTTGTTATATTTTAAGTGGGAGAAGAATAATGCTTTTGAATTAATCCAGGAAATTTTGAACCATAACCTGTTCTGGCAATCTACCTACATTTAGTGACTTTGGAGAACGATTATTCCTGTGGGCACAAATTTGAACAGGGCTTATCTGGGGGATTCTTCTGCCACATGTGGCTTAAACCAGAGGAAGTCAGTGGCATTCAGCAGGCAGCTGGGTTTCCCTAGAAGATTTATGACAAGTTCATTCACATGTCTGGTGCCTTGGCGGGATGGCTGGAAGGCTGGGTTCCACTGTACCTTCTCATTTCCGTATAATCTCCTTCATATAGTCTTTCCAGGGTAAATTGATTTTTTACATGGCAGAGTTTGGAGTTTCAAGAGTGAATGTTCCAAAAGACAGAAAGAAGAATCTGCCAGTTTGTTAAGGATTGAACCAGAAATGGACACATTGTCACTTCTACTATATTGGTTAAAGCAGTGATGAGCTCAACCATATTTAAGGTAAAGGTTCACAGAGTCACAATTGGAGGTCAAGAACGTGAAAATACTTGCATATACCTCTCATCCACTATACCCTCTTATCAAGATCTAAACCTGGAAAATTCAGATCATGTGGTTTCTTCATAGCAGAACTGTGACCCACAGGCCAAATACAGCCCTCCACCTGCTTTTGCAATCAAAGCTTTATTGGAACATAGTCATGCTTCTTCATTTATATATTGTCTATGGACATTTTTACACTACATTAGCAGAGTTGAGCAGCTGCTCCAGAGACCACAAAGCCTAAAATATTTACTATCTGGCCCTTCATAAAAAAAAGTTTACTGAACCTTATCTATAGCATACAGGGAACCCAGGTTATAACATACATAGTAGAAAATACCCCTTCCAGGTCTAATAAGCTGTAAGCAGTGAGGAAAGGGAGGAGCTCAGAAAATGTGTATTTCCTTGTACTCCTAATGACTGGTTCCTTCAGGGGGGTCTATAGCAAAAACATCCAGATGTAAGGGAATCTCAAGTCACCAAGGGTAAAGGGTAGTGGCATGTGCTTCTGGCTGTCCTAAGGAGGGGGAAAAGGAGGCAAGCCTCTAGTACAAGACTTGTGCTGAGGCACTGCCACTGTGGTAGCGTACCATACTGCAGCAGGTGAGCTGGGACAGCACTCCTATGTGCCTGCTGGGCAGACAGTCCTGGGGAACAGTTTGGAAAGGTTATGACTGGGGAAAATGTCTGAAGCCACATATATCCTATAGTCACCAGTCCTGGGACTAGCCAGAGGTCTCAGTCCCCAGCAAGAGTCTGAAGCTCTCCATGTGGACATAGGTCCTTATACGTACTCTGCCATGCTTGCCTGCCCTCCCCAAGAAGAGGGGGAGAAGAAGAAAGCTGAGTCATCTAACAATGATGATTTACCTGAAAGATACTGTGTTGTCATAAATTGTGGCAAATTCAAGTTTTGCATCTGAATGCCCCCTCCCAACTAATCAATAAGATAGGTCTAAAGAATGTCAGATTATTTATAGAAAAAAGATAGACTATATTTTTTATGTGCCTGAGTGTAGGACATAAATTTTAGATTCTGTTACTATGAGATTATATGACTTTCTTACATTCTTTTAAGCTAAATTGATATTATAAAGGTTTTAATATTGTTGCTTTGTCTTAATATCAGACTTCTAATGGAGTGAAATGAATCCCCTTATTGAGAGATAGAGAACACTCCTGTTGTAGGAGTAGAAAGTGAAGTTTATGAGCAGTTTGCGAAGTGAAGTTTATGAGCATGGCAGCTGGGTTCCAAGAGGGAAGAAGTAGAAGTTTCTAGTTCTCTCAGGGACTAAAAGTCTAGTTCCATTCTGGTTTGGATTGATAATGACCTTAGGCAATGCAATATACTATAATGGTGGGAAGGGGTCTCCTAGGTTTGAAAATAAAGTCAACCCTTCTCTGGAGAGTCAAACGGGTTCTTGGTAGGCACAGGCAAAGCCACCCAAGACAACTAAGCCTCTAGCAGACTAAAGGTCTACCTTGAGCCAAATTTCAAGGTAGTTTATCTATTGTCCAAAACTTATTGATTCAAAAACACCAATTTTATTATCTCTCATGATGCCATGAGTTGGTGAGCTTAGTGGGGTGGTTTTTCTGCTCCATGTGAAGTCATCTGGAGCCATAGTCATCTGAAGCTCATCTGATTTTGGAAAAGGCAAGATGGTCTCAGTGGAGTCTGTTGTTCAGAGCACCTAGAATTTCCCCCACATAGTTTCTCTATGTGTTTAGTGTCTCTCAAAGCATGGAAGCTGGGTTCCAAGAGGAGAGAAGTAGAAATTTCCAGTCCCCTCAGGGACTAAAGTCTAAGAATCACAGAGCCAGTCTGGACCTGGGAACAGCACAGGCACTGCAATGCTGACCCTCCATGGCATGTGGGGCTGAGGGGCTGCACTGCCAGGTGACTGAAACCTCACATTCACAAAAGGAAGCCATTGAGGCTAGGTTCCTACCAGAAAGTAACCAGGGAGTTAATGCAAATCACTCCCCAGCAAAATTTCTGTTTGTTCCCCAAGTTCCACAAAATTTCTGCTTGTTCCACAATAGTGCTTTGCTTAATATGATAAAGGATTCAGGCCACTTATTTGCAAATGAGCAAATCATTGGCTGTTGGGAAAACATTGCTGGAGGAGTTTTTATCTGGTGAGATCAAGTGCAGGTGTGGCAGTGTGATTTGACTCTAAGGGGGCCCTGGTATGGTTGGCATTTTCTTAGTTATTGTGTTAAGACATTTATATTCTACACCTAGTAAATTTCACATGTACCCTTGTAAGATGCACTGTAGGTGTGATCCCATCAATTACTCTCCCTCCACCCATCCTCCCTCCACCCCTCCCCTCCCGCTCCCCTTCATCGTGAACAATAAGTAGAAGGTTTCATAGTAAGACTGAGTACATTGGGTACTTTATCTTCCATTCTTGAGATACTTTGTTAAGAAGAATATGTTCTAGCTCCATCCACAAAAACATGTAAGAGGTAAAGTCTCCATCTTTCTTTAAGGCTGCACAATATTCCATGGTGTACATATACCACAATTTATTGATCCATTCAGGGGTCAATGGGCACTTGGGCTTCTTCCATGACTTAGCAATTATGAATTGGGCTGCAATAAACATTTTGGTACATATATCTTTGTTATAATGTGATTTTTGGTCTTCTGGATATATACCTAGTAGAGGAATTGTAAGATCAAAAGAAAGGTCTATTTTTAGATCTCTAAGTGTTCTCCAAACACCTTTCTAAAAGGAACGTATTAGTTTGCATTCCCACCAGCAGTGTAGAAGTGTTCCCTTTTCTCCACATCCATGCCTACATTTTTGGTTTGGGGATTTTGCGATGTGGGCTAATCTTACTGGAGTTAGATGATATCTCAAAGAAGTTTTGATTTGCATTTCTCTGATGATTAAGGATGATGAGCATGTTTTCATGTGTCGGTAGGCGTGTGCCTGTCTTCTTCAGAGGAGTTTCTCTTCAAGCCCCTTGCCAACCCTGAGATGGGATCACTTGTGCTTTTCTTGCAAGTATGTTTGAGTTTTCTGTGTATTCTGGTTGTTAAAACTTTGTCAGAGGCATAACCTGCAAATATCTTCCCCCATTCTGAGGGCTGTCTGCTTGCTTGACTTATACTGTGTTGTTGGCTGTGCAGAAGCTTTTAAGTTTGATGAGGTCCAATAGTGTATTTATTTATTTATTTATTTGTTTATTATTATTATTTTTTCAATAGTGTATTTTTGATGCTGCTTCAATTGCCCGGGGAGTCCTCCTCATAAAATATTCACCCAGGTCGATTCCTTCAAGAGTTTCCCCTGCACTTTCTTTTAGTATGTTTATAGTTTCATGTCTTAAGTTTAAATCTTTAATCCAGTGAGAGTCTATCTTAGTTAATGGTGAAAGGTGTGGGTCTAGTTTCAGTCTTCTACAGGTCACCAGCCTGTTCACCCAGCACCATTTGTTAAATAGGGAGTCTTTTCCCCACTGAATATTTTTAATTGGCTTGTCAAAGATCAAATAACAGTAGGTACCTGGGTTCATGTCTTGGTTCTCTATTCTGTTCCATACATCCACCTCTCTGTTTTTGTGCCAGTACCATGCTGTTTTGATCACTATTGATTTCTAGTATAGTCTGAGGTCTGGTGGTGTAATTCCTCCTGCTTTGTTTTTATTTCTGAGTAATGTCTTGGCTATTCAAGGTTTTATCTGATTCCATATAAAAAGAAGTATTATTTTTTCGAGATCTTTAAAGTATGACAGTGGAGCATGGTATGTTTTTTCATTTGTTAACATCTTCAGCTATTTTTCTTAGAGTTTCATAGTTCTCTTTATAGAGCTCTTTCACATCTTTTGTAAATTGTATATTGTATATTGCTTTGGGTAGTATGGACATTTTAACAATGTTGATTCTTCCCACCCATGAGAATGGTATGTTTTTCCATTTGTTAACATCTTCAGCTATTTCTTTTCTTAGAGTTTCATAGTTCCCTTTATAGAGCTCTTTCTCGT
>CAUYON010114303.1:0-49821 GCA_963573935.1 Arctocebus calabarensis
TCTTTATATAGTGATCAAGAAAATGCCATGAAGGCTATCTGTAACAGTACGATCAAAACATTTCTGAATGTATATGAATTGTGCCCTATGATTGCACCAATGTACAGAATTATGATTCAATAAAATTATAAAAAAAAAAAACTTTGAAAAAAAAAATAATAGGCATAGAGTTTCCTCAATGTATTTTCATGGCTTGATAGCTTATTTTTTTATTTATGTATTTATTTTTTGTAGAGATGAGGTCTTGCTCAATCACCCAGGCTGGGATGTAGTGGTATGACCATAGCTCACTGCTGCCTCAAACTCTTGGGCTCGAGCAATCTGCCCACCTTAACTCTTGAATAGCTGAGATTATAGTTGTGTGCTACCATGCCCAGCTAATTTTTTGTATTGTTTTTTTTTAGAGCCAGGTTCTTACTTTGTTGCCCAGAGCGGTCTTGAACACTTGACCTCAAACAATCTTCCTACGTCAACTCCCCAGTTAGCTGGGATTATAGGTGTCAGCCACTGTGCCCAGCAGTTATCATGCTAAATAACATTCCATCGCCTAAATGTACAATGACCGATTCCTCTGTTTACCTATTGAAGAACATTTTGATTGCTTCCAAGTTTTGACAATCGTGAATAAAGCTACCAGCCATACTTTAGGTATTTGCATGGACTGGAAGTTTTCAACTCCTTACCTTCTGGATCAAATGGGAAGAGTATGTAAGAGTATGATTAGTTTTATAATAAACTGCCAAGTTGTCTTCCAAAGTGGCTGCACCATTTTGAGTCCCACCAATAATGAATAAGAGACCCTGCTGCTTCAGATTCCTACCAGCAGTTTATGTTGGTTTTTCCATTTTTTTAAACCACTAACAAATTGAATTTTATGGTAGAAACTACTGGTGAGCCAGAAATAAAGCCAAAGATGACTCTGAGCAACAAATCTAAGTATCACATCCTGTGACATTCCAATGGCCAGGCCCCTAATGCCCTTATTCAAACTGCCATATTCTTATGCTACACAAAACACTATTAAGTTTTCTGTTTTTCCAGCCCACTAATAATTGGAAGCTTTAAAGAAGCAGAGACAGTAAAACTACAATGTGAAGAATACATATATTAGCCTGTTTGTAAGTTAAATAAATATGTATTTATACTTAGGTACTTAACATACTTTGGAGATATAACTGTACATCAACTTGTCATAACTGGTGTTGATAAGAATGACCTTAAAATACCTGCCATTTATAAGAATAACCTTAAAATGCCTATTGAAAGAATGAAAAATCATTAAGAATTAAGGCTAAATCCCTACTTTATAGATTTGTTGAAATTAAATAAAATGTGCCAAAGATGCTAAGTACAGTGTCCAGTGCCTAGTAGGTGCTAATAAATATAGGCTCCTATGTGGTAATGCCAAGGATGACGGCCGTGATTATGATGTACCAGATGGTAAGAGAACCAGAAGGAGGAGAAAGGAAGAGGAAAGAGTATTGGAATTCCTTGAGCATTTATTGAGATACTCCTATGTGCTAAGGTAAATGGAACTCAGTTCCTATTCTAGAAGAGGTCTGTGTCTATCATATCATATGATTATAACAGACCATGATAAACATCATGTCCATTTCTAGACGTGGTGTGACAACATAGATGAGGAGGCTGTTAATTTTGACTATAAGATTAGGGAAAGCTATCATGAGTAGGTGAACTAGGCTTGAAAGATTTTGCTACTTTTGTGTGGAGTAGGCATTCTTTGAAAGAGGACATTCTCATGCCATAGTTAAGCATGTAGACCAGGGTAAATTCAAAAAATGTGTAGCAAAGAGATGAGCTAGAAAGGTTCCTGGGGCCAGTTTGTAATTGTATAGCATATCACGGCAAGGAGTATGGATTCTATTTGAAAGTCTGAAGGTTGATACTAAATGCTTTAAACTGAGAAGCTATATGATTAAATGCCTGCTTTGACACATGCTCAAACTGAAGGCTAGATTAAAAAAAAAATGAACTTGAGAAATGGAAGTAGGAAGACCAGGCAGAAGTTCTTGTGATGGTTTGAGCTATAACCAAGGCCTGTGACTTGAGAAAAAGTGACAAGTCGGGGCAGCACCTGTGGCTCAAAGGAGTAGGGTGCTGGCCCCATATGCTGGAGGTGGTGGGTTCAAGCCCAGCCCTGGCCAAAAAAAAAAAAAAAAAGGAAAGGGAACAGTGACAAGTAGGCTTGATAAGATTGAGTGGACTATTAGAAGGGCCAGGGAAAATGGACAGAGACAGAGGGATGTAGAAAGTAGAATTGAGTCCAGAAATGACTTTGGAGGCCCTAACCTGGGACAACCCAAGGAAGGAATTTTTTACAAACCCAAGATTTGCTTTTTAATTTTCTTGACCCTCTGGTGGCATGAAAGAAGCTGAATCTTTAATACTACTTCAATTCCAAGCTTATTTCATATTTTCTTGTTCACCCCAAGAGAACACCACTTGAATTATGCCATAGGGCTCGAACTCAATCATGCAATTTATTTTTCTAAAATTTCCAAGTAGGGTTAGACAAATTTGTTCTCAAAGAACAAATTCTAACCCCAGAATGGCCAAATGCAATCCAGGCCTGGGATATCTGTCGTGATAGCCACTGCTCCATCACATGTGGCTACTGAGCACTTGAAATGCGGGCAGTCCTGGTTAAGATGTGATACGAGTGTAAAGTACACATCAGAATTCAGAGATTTCATATCAAGAACAGGATACCCAGTATTTCCTTAACTTTGATATTAATTACATATTGAAATAATATTTGAGCTATATTAAATTAAATAAACTATATTATAAAAATAATTTCACCACTTTTTTAATGTAATCGCTATAAGATTTTAATGATATATGTAGTCCACATTTTATTTCTGTCGGATAGCACTGGTCCAGGTAATTTGAGTTTTGGAGTGCCAGCGTTGAATGACTCTATAGAGACCAAAGGTACATTTTCTATTACTGCTCCTCTTCCCATGACTGGGGAAGATCTCATTGCCTAATGTTTTCTAACGTCTTCTTATGTGTCCTTATTCTTAGTAAGAAGGAAGTAGTTACCATAGCAACTGCCACACCACCTTGTGCTTACTACACCTGAAGGGAGCGAGATAAACAGACATCAATCTGTCTTCCAGGTTTACACATTTATATTTTTCTCATGCGCATCTGAGTCTTCCTTTGCAAAACAGAGCACCAAGAATGGGAGACCTGACTTCTAATCCTGCCAGTGCCACTGGCTTCTCTGGGTCTGTATCAGGAGACTAATAATTACCCCATGCCCACCTCAGAAGGATGTACAGCTAGGTAGTTATAAAATACTTAGGAAGTGATTCTTAGGGTGGGGTATCCATCTCCTGTCACATATTTTAATGTGATAATGGTATCTAATACGATTTAGAATGGTGGAGGCAAGCAGGATGGTGAAAGCAGATTTCCTTTGGTGTTATGGAGGGGATTCCGAAGAGAGAAAAGGAAAAACCACTTAGAAGGTTGGCCGGTGTTAGCATTTTTTCTCATAAGCATTAATAGTCCTTTCTATGTGCTGCCCATGATCAGCAACAAGGCTCCCTTGGCTGAGAGAAGACGAAGAGCCCAGGGCGCCCCCTGCATGCAGTTCATCTTGATTCTGGCATGGAAACAGGGAACAGGTTGGAGTGTTTTTAATTTGATAGTCAGGTCTTGTGATGCTTTCAGTGTCATGCTCATTTATGGTTGTGTCGTTTTCTCAAATAGCCTCTCGCTGATGGGTCGTTTCTATGTTTGAACTTTCCTGTTTCTCAATGTGTATTATCTGGACAGAGATGATAGATGTAAAGACAGGAAAAGTGAGACAGACTGAAATAATTCCTACTACTTCACCTAAAACAGTGGTGGCCTCAAAACGTGTATGTAGACTGCCCTTAGGGTTATGGTGTGGTTGGAAGCAGAGGCTGGGACTTGCCCTTTTAAGAGGTACTGAGGCCTGACTCACACCTGGAATCCCCGCACCCTAATGGGTGGAGGTGTCCTTATTCTTAATAAGAAGGAAGTAGTTACCTGAACGCAGGAGTTCCTATACCAGCCTGATCAACATAGTAAGACCTATCTCTACAGAAAATTTAAAAATTAGCCAGATGTGGTGGGGCATGTGCCCCAACTACTAGGGAGGAGGAGAATGGCTTGAGCCCAGGAGTTGGAAGTTCAGTGAGTTATGATTGTACCACTGTTCTCCAGTCTGGGTGACAGACTGAGACTCCATCTCTTGCAAAAAAAAAAAAAAGATGTTTGCAAAGCAAGAAAACAGTTGTCACTTGGATGTTATGCTCTTTCGAGGTGACTGGAAGAAGGTTTATGATGATCAAGGGCTAAAGAACCTCAAGGTGAGCTACCCCTTTGGCATTTCACAGAACTTAGATACGTGACAAAAATAATGAAGCTTCTAGGTTTGTACGTATTACAAAACCACATGCAGCTTTTCAACTGATGATCCACTCTATCATTTGAAAATCCCTTCAGTGACTTATCCAATCTACAGAGAGCCACCCTAAAAAAATCAAGGAAGCTGCTATAGTGACATCTTGAGACCTGGCTGCTAAGTCAGCACTGGCATTTAGGAGATCGTCTACTCAAGAAAAATTAAGCCGAAGGGAAATGCAAGTACACTGCAAAAATACAGTCCCTCTAGGGAAGAGTCAAAGAAGGGTAATTGTCATTGTTTGGGGTTTTGAACTTCTCCTCTTTGCTCTTCCCGTCCTGGGGATGGGGCTGGATGCTGCCGCCCAAGGAGAGGCAAGTAAGGTTTCCTGGTCAGAACTCAAATAGCACAGTTTGAATTATATAATGGAGCTGTCCTGAGTCAGGTGACGGGATCACTGAGTAATATCCCGCAGAAGGAGACAAACTGCATGTTAAAAAGCTCAACAAATACTCTTACTGGAAAAAAAAAAAAAAAAAAAACGCCCAGGCCATAAATTCCAGACTTCCAAGCTGCAGTTTCCTCTGACTGTCTGAGGCTGAAACAGCTGGCCGGCTGAGTGTGGAGACTGGCAGAGGCTGCCGGCCAGCAGATGTGGGTCGGGGCGCCTGCTTGGGATCTCGGGGTTACTTTCTGTTTCATTCTGAAATGTTTCCCGCTTCCGAAACCGGTTGCCTTCCCATGTCAAGTAAAACGCAGGACTCCTTGGAGACTCCAGCCAGGTTTTTAAGAACCGGAGGTTTGTGAAGGTAAGGGGCTATCTGTGTCCCTCCGGCTGGGGGATGCCACCTCAGAGAGATCTGAGTGCCACAGGGCATGCCCAGGAGGAGCTGATATGCCTGCCAACTCTTCTGGGATCTGAAAGGAGCTCCGGGGGAGGGGGGGGGATTAAGGTTAGAAAAGGGATAAAATGGACCCTCCCTGCCAGATGGGCGGCCGCCTAGTCCCTGGTGAGTTGAATCCATGCCCCAACTTCGGTGGCTCCCTCCCCTTTCTCATTCCACCCCACGTGAGAGCTGGTCAGCAGCCAGGGAATTGGCAGGGCTGGGAAGGAAGGCGAAGGGGCCGCCTGGCACCAAGAGGCTGTTGGGCGTGCGTAGCGTGTGTATTTTCAGAGTCCAACACTTGAGGAGACTGTTGCTCAATTTCAGAAAGCTCAGAGATTGGAAAGCCAGAAAACTACCTAAAGAGGTGGATACATGCAGAAGCCACGAGCTGTGGGCTGTCTTTAAGGTAGGATTGGAGTTCGAAAGAATTTGATTGCTTTTTGTTTGTTAGGTGGATTTTGTATTCGTCGTATACTTTGTTCGGTTTAGAGAATTTTCTTTGTTTTTTTTTTTTGAGATGCCAGTGTAAATTAATTTGGTTTTGAAATCCTCAGACCAGTTCATAGGATGTCTTAGAGCACACGGGTGTCAGTGTAGGTGCCTCAAAGTCAGAGAAGATCAATAGAAAATTGGTGATGATTTTCTCAAAGGAGATTCACTTGTAAATCTGACTGCAACGGAGGTGCCTGCTGATTCTGGCAGCTCTCCGCAAGCTCAGGAAGTTTCTGACTTAAAGAGACAGGAAAGGAAAAAATCAAATCCACACCTGTTATTTTAGGGAAAGTGGGTTCAGGAAGAAGTTGTTGATGATAAAAAAAAAAAAAAGAGAGAGAGAGAGAGAGAAAGAGAGAGAAAACTTGGAAAATGAAAAGATAAATAAGGAATAGGTTTGACAGGATTTCATCTCATGCCACAGCCTTTGGGGGTTTACTTCATGAGGGTAAAAATCAATATGGGAATGATCACAGCTCACCTGGCATGAATAAAAAGATGATTCAGTGGATTGTTTTCTATTCTGACTTCTAGAGAAATTGAGCAATAGCCAAGGCATTAGTTTGGAAGAGTTTATTTCTAATTGCTAGGTTTTTCTTGATCACATGACTTGCTCTAAATAAAATATGATGATGTTGGAACAAAAAGGAAAATGTCATTACAATAATATCTATAAAGATATATTCAAGTTTTGCAGCCTCTCATTCGTTCCCCAGTTTACCCCAGCTTAGAGCGAATTGTATGAGTGAATGTATCTAATATAAACAGCTCTTTAAGGTGGTTATCTCTGTGAGAAGACATTTGAATATCAGAATAAAGTTGATCTTGGATCTGTGGGTCTTACATCTTTAAGACCACAGACTACAGTTGGCACTCGACGAGACTTCATGGATCATGAATTTCTACTATCTTTTCTGCAGTGGCCCTATCATTCCATCTATTTTGATGCTCGACAAAAATGAACAAGAATACCAAAGGCAAAATAAGGTTTTTCATTAAAGTTCACATTTAAAATGTAGCGATTATAATATAATAAATATTCTTGACATAAAAGAACAGCCCATGTCCCTGTATTCCTGTGCTATAATTGGGTTTTAGCCTCAGGGATAGGGGAAAGGGAGGGGAGGGGTGGGGGGAGGATGGGTAGAGGGAGGGCAATTAGTGGGAACACACCTACGGTACATCTTAGCAGGGTATTGGTGAAACTTATTAAAGGTAGAGTATTAATGTCTTTATATAGTGATCAAGGAAATGCTATGAAGGATATCTGTAACAGGACGATCAAAATATTTCTGAATGTATATGAATTGTGCCCTGTGATTGCACCAATGTACATAATTATGATTCAATAAAATTATTTAAAAAAATTAAAAAAAAAAAGAATGCCTAAAATTACTGTGATTATTCAATATGTTACAAATCAATTGAAATCCTAAATTGGATCACAAAGAAAAGAGATAAGACTTTAAATTATCAGCCACAAGATTAGTCATCCTTTTCCATTAGAATCAAAATCTTTTTTACACAAACCGCCTTTCTCTCACTCATCTCCTTAGTGACCATTTATTAATCTCCTCTTGTATATTCAGGCCAGTGCATGACACCAGGGTGATGCATTTCTTACCATTAAACCCACTCAGGCTCAGAATCTATAAAACTGACATGGAAACCAAAAAATTATAGCATCGTAAGAAGTCCTGGGTTGTACGTATGGAAAAGCCATTATGGAAACAGAGGAGAAAGTTGGTGTTTGCAGTTCCCTCTCTGGTTCTCCTACAGCATTTACATTTGGGCTCATCCTATCTCAGATATCAATACAGAACAACTGAATAACTAACTCATTTAACTCTTGAATTCATAAAAATCAGATTGGAGAAGTGCAATAAAAAATTGTTTTAATGCAAATGTCATTAAATTTATAGAATTTTAGTCATGAGAGTTAATTTACAAACATTCTCATGTTACTATGTTTCAGAAAGTTTACATGACTTCTCAAAGATTCCACATCTACTTGTTAGTGGCTTGGGAATGAAAATCCAGAAAATCCCAAGTCTGAAAATATATAGAATTTTCTCTTAAAAAATCAATATAGATAAATTAATCATAGAAATAGTTATTAATCCCTTTATTTTAAAACATCTTCTGTTTTAACTGTTTAAACCTCAAAAGTATTACTTGGTCACTGTAAAAAGTAAAGATCCAAATCTGTAAAATATAATCAATAATAGCAGCCTAACTGTTACCTTTCCACACCTTTCTCTATGTTTCCTTGTTCATATATGCATTTTATAATACTGCTGATAATGAGTTAGTTTTTTAGTAAGTTTAAACATCATTTCCTTGCAACTTAATTTTTCATAAATTCGACAGCTGTACAGAAATGAGTGTACACATCTTTCTATTAATCTTTACATTGTACCAAGTATTCTTGTTCTGGATCTTACATTCCTTAAGGCCAAGAGTAGTTTGTCAATGAGGAGTAAGTTCAGAAATCACAAAATACCTGTGACTTAGACAAGGTGGAAGTTGATTTCCCTCATAGTGGGAGTCTAGAGATAGGAAGTCCTGGTGGATCTCAGTGTAAGGGCCCAGGCTTTGTCCTCCATGCTGCTCTGCTGCCCCTAGTATGTGCCTCATAGTCCAAAACGGTTGCCTGACATCAGGCATTGCATCTGCATTCTACATAGCATAAGGGAAGCCACTTTTAAAAGGTGTGCCTTCTCATAGTTAGACAGAGTTGCTGAAACTCCACATATCACCTCCACGTACTTCTTCTTGGACATACTTAGTCACAGCTTCTGCCAGGGAAGCTGGCAAGGTCTCCTTTGGTTGGTCACATTGCTGTCCCAAATGAATTCAGGATTGTTATTAAGTGTCTTAGTATATTTGGGCTGCTGCAACAAAATACCTTAGACTGGGTAACTTATTAAACAACTGAAAGGTATTGCTCACAGCCTGGAGCCTGGGAAGTCCAAGATCAAGGTGTGGGCTGACTCAGTATCTGCGTAGAGCCTGCTTTCTGGTTCACAGATGGCACTTCCTGGCTGTGTCCTCACATAGCAGAAGGTATGAGGGTTTCTCTGGGCCTCTTCCATAAGGGCACTAATCCCACTCGTGAGGGCTGCACTGTCATGACCTAATCACCTCAGACTTCCCACCCCCTAGAACCATCGCCTTGAATTTTAAGATTTCAGCATATGAATTTAGGCAGGGATTGGGGACATAAACATTCAGACCATAGCATTAAGAATGGAGGTTTGGATTAAATACTTCACTATTTATGCCACAAACTTTATAAAGTAAGATTTCCATGTCTAGGAAAAAGTGTGTGAAAACTGTTGCACTGTAGCATGTTCGCTGTAGGCCCGCTCTGGTTTTGTTTCATTATGGTGTTTTTTGTTTTCTTTAGAACTGATCACTGATGACCCACCCATGGCCCTTCCCTCCTAATGGTGCCATATGTACTTTTTATTTCTCTAATTCACATGCCCTTACTTGTCCTTCTGTATTTCTTTCATGCCCCTAGGTCTCCAAGACTATGGGAGGTGGGTGGGGATAATCTTGAATTTAGTACCATGTGCTAAGCAATTGTCATCACTCATTTCCAACCGATTGACAGAAGGATTGAACAGAGACTTGAGAAAAGAATGATTAAACAAATTAAGGACTTCCCACCAGAAGAAAGCTGATAGGCAATTTAATCATAGTCTAATACTAAACGCTAAGTATTCCTGAAAGGTTGGTAGATGGGAACAATTTGCTAAGAACTGAGCAGCCCTGGAATGGGAGGATCAAGAAAAGGTATGGCAGTAAGCTCTCTGAGTCCCTGCTGTGACTAAGAGACGCAGTGTCCTTACATCAAGGGCGGTAATAATAGTGATGAGAGTAGTTCTTTCTCACGGCTCTGTGAATGAAGGAGTCAGTCATTCATAAAATCAACCCTGAGTTTCTGATAGATTCCACTTCAGGGACTGAGGTTACAAGGTGAACACAGTATACTTTTGCTATTCAAGGATTTCATAAACAATAAAAGAAAGGCAGATTCAGTTTTGATTTGGTTGGTGATGGTGACCCAACAAAGGTTTTTCATTAGGGCAATATTTGAAAATCAAGTCTGTATTTTATAAGTAACTTGATAGTAATATGACACATTATGACAGATGGATTTGGGGGAGGAGAAGAGATGGAAAGAAAATAGAAAAATTCGAAAGCTACTGTAAATGCTCTTTCCTACCCCTCTAATGTCAGAAATCTACACACCCACTGCTGTCATTCCTCAAATGATTCTTAGTGGATAATGTATTCCGTCTACTCCTAAATCCAATCATTTTCTTTTAAAAATGTAATAGCATTAGGTGGCGCCTGCGGCTCATCGAATAGGGCGCCAGCCCCATATACCAAAGGTGGTGCATTCAAACCCAGCCCTGCCGATCTGCAAAACAGAAAAATAGCCGGGCATTGTGGAGGGCTGTAGTCCCAGCTACTCGGGAGGCTGAGGCTGGAGAATCGCCTAAGCCCAGGAGTTGAAGGTTGCCGTGAGCTCTGTGCCGCCACATCACTCTACCGAGGGTGATAAAGTGAGACTCTGTCTCTGCAAAAAAAAGAAGAAGAATGTAATAGCATTGTAAAATACTACTTTAGTCTCTTGTCCTAGGCATAAACAGACCCCCTCCCTTTTTGAAAGGTAATGACGTCTTATAACGGAGGCTACTTTTTATGTTTTTTTTTTTTCCCTGCAGATATCCTTATCACCCTAGAGGCTCTATAATGGGGAAGGAGGGAACTGAGAGGTTGAAAGTGAAGGAGGTAATCCTCCTCCTCTGTTGTAGGTAGCGGTTTACCAGGAAGGAGTAATTTGCCACATTGTAAGAAAAGGAGGTAAAAGTAGCAAGGAAGCCTTGGGGATCGGGGGACTCTGCTTACCTCACAGAACTACTTGGGGATTGAGAGGAAAAATAAATGTGCTTTATGGATTCTAAAGTGCTAAACAGATACATGGAATTACTATCATAGGGACTAAGGCAGGCTTGGAAGTCAAAAACAAGTAAGTTCAGTGTATTTTTATATAGAACAAGGTTCAAACTGTATCTAATAAATATTATGTATCCATAACACACTCTTGACCCAGAGCAAATACACTGAAATATTACCTCATGATGGCAGTAGGGGGCAGGATTCCTATGTCTGCTAACAGTAATTATTGAAAAACCTAAATTCAGGAGTTGGATGGGAGATGGGGAGTAAAGAGTAACAACAGAAGTGGATGGTCTAGACCAGAGGCAAGATCCAGGGTTTCAAATTTAAAAAAATTTAATATAGTAGTGAATATTTGTATTCATCTGTCATAAAAATTAGCCCATTTGCAGGTAAAGCTTAAACCTATTTGAGGATCACTCTCAGTTCTAGCCCTTTCTCCCTGCACCTTGTATACGGATTATCATAAGTTCAATGTACATCTTTCTGAAAATAAGTGTGTGGAGAGGAAACCGTCCATTTATAGGAAGAGTTGGAAATGATTCAAATGCAAGACTGGAGAGAATCATTATCACACGGGGAACTTTACAGGAAGACGATTTTATGTTCTTTTATGGCACAATCTGGTGTGGCCAAAAGAGAAGACAGACGAGAAATTAAGGGAAAAAAACAAGTTTATTACACTCACAGGTCCTGGAGACAATAAGCTTGGCGGGTCCCACAGGGCCACTGGGGAAAGACACCAAGGTGGTCAGGGCAGGAGACAAGAGTAAGGAAGGTTTAGGCCACTGTTTCTACTGGGCTTTCCTTGCGAACGGCGAGGCGGCACAGAGTGAACAGTTTAGGGTTGACTAGTTAAAAAAAGTTTGGTAGGTTGCCTGATACCTGGCCCTGGGATTATGGAGGTAGAGAATATTCTCTGGGTGTACGGGCTAGATGGAGAGGGAACGGCTCTGGGTTGTTCCGTTTGTATACCAAAGGCATGCTCTAGGCTGCACACTTTGTTAACTTCAAGAATTATTTAACCCCAGAAGGGGCAGTATCTCTAGCTAGAAAGGATTTTTTAAGATATCAAAAATATCATGATATAAAGAAAAATTTTAAATATCAATAATGCAGAGACTTGCATTTAACTTGAAAAAGGTCTCAGAGACCCAAAGAAGACAGAGAGGAGGTCTGAGTTTGTTTGATTGCTTATTATAAGGGCTGTGACTTCCAAGGTCCATTATCCTTACATGTACTATGTCTAGTTTCTACTTTCAAGGGAAAACTTTTTAAATTACATTTTTTGAGAGAGTGGGTGTTTATATTATACCATCTGTCACTTCTCAGGAGATAAAAAAAGGAAAATTCTGCCACCCATTCTGCCTTTGTCAGAGAACCTTTGCCCCAGGATTTTAATAACAGAGGGTTCTCCTATAAGTGAACCACCAAAAAAAAAAAGAAAAAAAAAATCACAGATGCTTCCTATTTCAGCAAATACTCATTATTTCCTGGGAAATGAGCCCAGTCAAAACCAAATTCTAATTTAGAAAATTAAAATTTGTGGTCCGGATAAATGAAATCAGTGACTAAAATAATATGTTCTAAAATAATCCACAAAGAGTTCAACATTGAAGAGATTCTCAACATGTTGTCATTGGAAGCAGAAGTAGGTCCATCAGGTTTGACCATCGTACTCTTAGTTCTTGGTGTGCTCTTGCCTGAAGAATGACCAGACCCACCAAAACCAAGGGAAATGTGAAACAGCGTTCATTAAGGGTGGTTTACAGAGCAAGACATGTCGCTACAGACAACAGCTGGTCCCTTGTCCTAACAGAAAAGCCCTTGTTTATGGCCTGGGGTCTCATTTTATAGTGTCTGGATTGGACCCTCCTCATGATTCCCATGTCATCATGGACACACTGAGGGACAGTTGGGAGTTGTGTGACCTGAGTCTACTGCACAGGCAGACTTCCCATGAGCCTCTTAGAAAGGCCATTTAGTGGGTGAATCATAGCGTAGATGTAAGTTAATGACATGATCATTAGCCTCAAGGTTGTTCTGGGTCACCTCCCACACCTTTGCTCTTTGGCCTGAGGCTAGGGAGCCCTCTGTGTTCCTTTGCAGTTAGCCAACTAAGTTCTGATTGAAAGACTGTAGGACAGTCTCTGCTCCCCAGGTACAGACCATGGTTCAGGGCAGGATCAAGACCGGGCAGCACCAACTGCAGGGCTGCCCTTTCTCCCCAAGGAGAGCAAGAGATCCCAACTATCCATCTGACAGGTCTGAAAAGAAAAGGAAGGGAAAGAAAAAGAAGATCCACTGAAAGATGCTCCTAATAAATGTGCTACAAGGCGACCACACAACATTCACTGCCAAAATGCCCTAACTGGTCTAGATTTTTAAGGCTTTAAATCTGTGGATGTTTCAAACCCAGCCATGCCAATACAAAGGAAGTACAAACTGTTGGGGGGGGAAGCCAATGTGAAAACAGACTAGGTAAAAGAATATCTCTGTCAATCCCAATTATCTAATTTATTCAGGAGCTTAATGTATGTTCGTGCTTCATATTTGTACTAGTCTGTTCATTCAAAATCTATTTTCAGAGTCTAGAAGCTGTTAAGATTTTCTTTTGACATTTGTCAAGGTCTCATTATTTTCTGAGACCGTCCTGTTGGCATAACTCAGATGAAATAGTAATACATAAAAGTGTCCCACGTGCTAAGCCCCTAAGCATAACAGTGTTTTGTAATTTGCAGGCTTTGGTAATGGTGAATATATCTTGTGCTTCTGTTTAAACAAAAATGAAGGCCAATTATTAACAGTTCAAGAATGTGCTCCCACTGTATGCAAAACTCTCTGTACTTAAGGCCTGCACGTCCCAATTTCTACAAATTTCTGGGAGTTTCCACATATAGAGGAATACATATATTCCACTGGCAACCCAAAATAAATGACTACAGCAAAGAGCTCAATCCGTAGAGGTTATTAAGCCAAAGATTGAGGAAGCACCCAGGAAAAACACAAGCCACAGATGCATCCGTGACTGTGTGTTCTAGAGACATATTTGGGACCTTTGGTATTTAAGGTGGTAGGGAAAAATTTAAGACAAATTTTCAACAGCTTACAATTGAACAGGAGAGATGGCTGTGTAACTCTCAACAAAACTGAGAGTTAAGTAAACCAATAAGCTACATTTGCTATAACATGAACACATACTAATATGAAAAAATGTCCCCCAATTTAAGTGGAATAAAAGAAGGAATTTTAATAATGTAAAATAGAAGCTTGAAGCTTTCAATTTCACAAAAACATAGTGTTTGTGTTCATTTCTGGAAGAATAAATGTCTAAAGTAAAATAATAAGAGTATCAAATTATACTGGTAGTCGAATCAAGTAAGGGATAATCTATTCAAGAATTAATTAAATAACCAAAGTGGTGACTACCTTTTCACAATTAAATTTTTAGAAATTGAGATAGATTAAATGCATAGTAAATGTCAACTGTGGCTTTACAGTTTACTGGCTGGGGCCTGCACACCAGGTTTCTTATGCTATTTGTGGGCAGTAGGAAATGGAGCAGAAAGGGGAGAGGGAGAGAAGCACGGGATGCTGAGCAGGTGGGAAGAGCATCCCTATCCATCTCCCCTTCCTGACTGTAGCCCTTCTTCCTTCCTGAGACAGGCTGTACCCGAAAGCCATCACCCAGGATCTAAGCTGTCACACAGCTTGCAGCCTCTGAGCTAGTCAAGCACGCCAAGCAAAGGAAAAGTGGGAGCAGATACAGGGTGGGAGGAAAGGTCATCAACAGCAACTCTTGCCCTCGACCCTGGAGAGGACAGGAACTCTGTGGGTTGGGTGCCAACTTATCTTAAGCTGTCTTGGAAGTTGGAAATTAGGAGAAAACAAGTTTCTTGGGATCTTTGTATTGACGTGGTACAGCCCTGAACAAAATGTTTTCTGTGGAACATGAGCTGTGTAGAGACTCAAACCTCTTTTAATTTAAGGAGTATTTACTGAGCTTCTACTGTGCACCAGGCACTGTTGTACGTGCTAGAGATACTACAGTAAAAACCAAACAATACATGTCTTCCTTAGGAACACCACACTCCATTTTAGGGAGAGAAGACAATACAATAAATATGTGAATTACACAGAAAAAGGTGATTGTTTCTGCAGAGCAGTGCTTTTCACCATGTTTATCTCACTGCACACTTGAACCTATAGTTAAACTTCCACAGCACACTTAAATTATGTTGATTTTTTAAAAAGTATGCCTACTGTGCTTTGAACGTCTTTTGGAAATAATTTAATTAATGATTTTCAAAAACTTTCACAGCACATCTAAGATCTTCTCATGGCACAACAGTGTGCACACTGGCTGAAAATCACTGCTATAGGGTTATATCAAGTTGGGAAAGGAGCATGGATTGCAACTTCAATAGGGTTGTCAGGGGAGGCTTCCTGTTGAAAACAAAGACCAGAGAGATAATGGAGAGGGCAAGGCATGTGGCTGTCCAGGGACAGAACTTCGAGGTGGAGGGCATAGAGCACAGCAACCCTGAGGCAGGAACGTGCCTGAGTGTCCTTGAGGTCAAGTAGGAGAGTGGCTGCTTGGCATGCAGTGGCCAGCTAGGAGCGGGGAGAGCTAACAAAGAAGAACGCAGCGAACATCTACTAAGATGAGGAAGACTTTTGGAGCAACACGTTTGGGGCTTGTTAATTCTGAGATGCTTATTAAATACATAAGTGGAAGCAACGTGGGCAGAAGAGAATGTATGGCTGAAGTTCAGGAGCAAAGAATTGGCTGTTGATATAAACATGGGCATTATCCGCATTTAGAAGGTATTTAAAGTCATGAGACTCTCAGGCATCCTGAAGGCAGAAGAGGAGACCACCAAGACTATCTCTTAGCAGCATTGCCAAAGAGAACAGGAGGAACCACATATTATTGGTACAGCTTCTAGTAAAGGAAGCCGCAGAGGAAAGAATTAAGAATTGTGAATGGAGGCTGCAAGGCACAGATTGCTGGCTCATTACACAAAGCAATATTCTAACAAAGCAGTAGAAGGGCTGTGTACCAGCCTGGATGTGCCCTCAGAGGCTCACTGACTCAACTCTCAGGATCCAGGGTGAGCAGCAAGGGGGGGGAGGAAGAGACTCATCAATTTTTCTATCACTCTGTATTACAGTTTTAATATCACCACAAAAGCTGTCTATATATCCAATATATGTAAACTTAGTTGAAGATTATGGCAACCACTTACATAAATCAAAGTTAACTGAGTACATTTGGCCTGAGATAGCTGATGAACTTGAGTCTCAAAGACTGTCTGCCAGATCCTCTTCTGACTTCTCACATTCTCTTTGAGTTTAGAGACAGTCCCTTAATGTAACAGTAATCCCGAACTTCTGGGTCTCCACATCCTAAGTCATTTTCGATGCTCACTTCTTTATAGGGCACTACTTCAAGAACAGAACCAGCTGTACCAGAGAATTCACAGATCTGTGAAGACTCGACTCTATTATTATATACATGAGGGTGGAATGATGGGAGGAAGAGGGGTCAGAAAGAAGAGGTGATTGATGGCAAGTGGGTAGAAGACTTTCTTAATACATCTTGTTTGGGCCCTGAACACCCACAAAATGTTCCACTTTAGAATGTTACTACAAAAAGGATATGCATAAAATGAAAATAAAAAGTTCCAAGAGGATTATTATTGATAATCATCAGTGAGAAGGTTTATAGTTCCTTTAGAGAATAACCCAATGGGTGCCATGCTTCCTACATCAGATGGTCTAAATTCCATGTCACTATTTTATGTTTGCACCTACATGTAAACAAGGGAGTCTTATGTCATGTTAACATTAGGACAAGTTGGGTTCATTTATTTTATTCCACCTCATGCCACAAAGATTGAAAGGCAGCTTTTCAACAGTTAATACATGTTGCCAGCATCCACCACAACTATGAAGTGACCAGAAGACTCATTGTGATTGAGATTTGGGGAAAACAGCAAACACCTCAAGATGGGAAGACTCAGTGGAATCATAGAAAAGCAAATTTTCACCATGTTACAAAAATAAGTAGAGTTTATTTTTTTCCCATATGAAGGCAAATCAAATACTTGATTTTCTTTTCAGGGTACTATTTTAAAAAAGTAAAAAGTTGAGGAAAATAAATAGGCTATCTTTCTTAACCCATTTATAAGATTTATACAAAGAGAATACAATTCTAACAGCAAGGAAGACTTTTTGAATAGCTTAGATGAAAAATACCTAGTGGGAGTTGGGTTGATGGATATTTGCAGTGTGCAAAACAGGGAGCCTCAGAGACAGGAAAGGATGAAGCAGAATCTAAGGCGGATCACGTGTGTTTCAAAATATGTTTCTCACTTTTTCTTCGTACGCTCCACTCTCAAGTCACAGATAACCAGAGTGACAGAGTTCTCCAATCCTTTCTCAGTCCTTCTCAACCTTTCCCTGCATGTCTGTCACAGAACTGATTGACTGTACCCCGAGTTCCTGTAGTAAACTGCCAAGCCTGCATCTAGCCAGAGGCAACCACCTCTGGAAGTCTCAAGTGTCTTCCAGTCTGATCTCACCTTTGTCCTAGCACTTAACCCACTTACCTTTCTGATCCATTGTCGGAGCAAAACTCGCACCACATTTGAAACAGGTTGTGTTCCTTTCTTGGTAAATGCAGGTGACAGCCAGACAAAGGACTGAACTTGGTATAGATGCTAAGAAAAGCACTAGCTTGGAGTCTGCCCAGCTGTGGGCACTGCTGCCGCCCACAGGCAGCTGCCCTAAGTGCATCGTTCCCCGTTGGGTTCCTAGGCCACCTTAGCAGTAGAAACATGTGGAGAATTTTCAAACACTGCTCTTCTGCCTTCCTTAGATAACATTCCGCCTCCTTCCTCTCTCCTCCCTTCATCCGCTTCCTTCCGCACTGTTCACTTCCCACAGGCAACATTTGGAGAAACTCTAGATTCTGGGCTAAAGATGCCTCGGATTTTTTTTGATTCCCAGAAAACTCTGAATTCAAGACAAGCCCCCACAGTGAAAAATCCCAGTGTGTTCCCCTCAGCTCTGGTAGGGAGAGTAGTTCTGGAAAGTCGGGGTGAAGTCAAGCTTTAATGTGCATGTCGCAGTTCCCAGATGTTTTGAATGGCTAAAAAAAAAAGCAGACTGCAGAATTTCAAAACAAAAAAGACACACCCCCTGACCGGCTACCTGGTCTTGCCTCTGTCTGCCTCATAGGTGAGGATCACACCAAGCCCTACTCCAGCCATGCTGGCTTCTTTTTTTCCCCCAGAGTACTAAAGGGGTACTAGGGCTATTGGCATACTCATCTCCTGAATAGTGTTGGGTAATATCTGATTGCTTCATTTTCGCTCTTGTGCTATTGGATTTTTGGTTTGTTTGTTTGTTTGCTCGTTTGTTTAAAACAGTCTCACTTTGTCACCCTGGGTAGATTGCGTGGCATCACAGCTCACAGCAACTTCCAACTCTTGGGCTTAGGCAATTCTCTCGCTTCAGCCTCCCGAGTAGCTGGGACCACTGGCCTGCTATTGTTTTTTTATGAGCTTTAGCTTTGAGGGATTTTACACAGGTGGTGTCCATCATGCTAATCCATATATAATGCAATTCTGAGTATTTCCTCTAGGGCAGGTCTGGGCTTGACGAATTCCCTCAGTCTGAAAAAGATTTTATTTCTCCATTAATTATGAAAACTTAGTTTTCCAGGTTTCAAAATTCTGGTCTGGCAGTTCTGTTTCAGAAGACTGGGGCCCCACTCCATTCTGTGTGGCAAGGTCTCCATTGAGAAGCCTGTGGTTAGCCTGATGGGGTTTCCTACGTACGTTAGTTCCTGCTTTCATCTGGCAGCTTGCAGAATTTTCTCCTTCATTTTGACTTTGACCAAGTCTTAGAGATGCCCTGCTTTCTATAGCTCTTCCCAGTGTTCAATTACTGTCTTCCACCTGGCTGTCTGAGTATCTGGTGATATCAGGGATGTTTTCTTCAACAATTCCCTGCAATAGTTTTCTCATGATTTTTGCTTTGTTCTTCTCCCTTGAGGATGCCTATTATCTGTCTCATATTTCTCCATGTGACTGTTCAGTCTTCTTTATTCTCTTTTCAGCCTTTCTGAATGACTGGGTCAGCTCAAGAGCCTTGTCTTCAAACTCTGAGATTCTTTCTTCTCCTTGGCTTAGCCTGTTGTTGAAGCTTTTTGCTGTGTTTGGAAGTCCCTAACTGATCCCTCATTTATTTAAGTTCTATTTTTCCCTTTCTTATGTTGTCTAGCTCTTTAGTGAATTTTTCATTTTTCGCATTGATTTTCTGAAATTTTTAGGGGGCCTTTTTTTTTTTTACTGGTTTTCCACTTTTTCCTCAATTCCATTCATCTTATATCCCATCAATATTCTGAATTCCGTTTCTGTCCTTTTGAGAATTTCCTTTGTTTGGAGTCTGCTACTGTAGCTCCATGTGACCTCTTGGGGGTGCTGATTCTTTTCATTTTTCATGTTGCTGGGGTTCTTTTGCTGGCTTCCTTTGATCTGCATCCTCTTCTCCTGGCTTAGTGCAAATAGGTTTACATGTTGCTGCTTCTCATTCACTGGGAACTCTCCTGCTTAGTTAGAAGAAGAAAAAGTCCCTGGATGGTGGCTTTTATGTCATACTCTGGCATGTTGACCTATCTGGGGAGGGCAGGTACCCTGAGAGCCTATAGTGCAGCTCTTCTGTTTTGCTCCATTCCCCTGTGATTGTCACAGTTCAAGTCAGTGCTGGGTGATCTTCATGCAGGGTGGTGGATTTTTCCCAGATTGTTGTTGGAAGTTCAGTTTAGGGGCTGGGTAAGACCCTCTCCCTGGAGGTAAGAATTGTAGGGGATTACTCTTCCCAGGGTCTCCCAAAGGGATGAGAGTGGGAACTGGGAGAAGCTATTGAGGCAGTGGTCATGAGTGACTGGGCTATGGACATTTACTTGAACCAGGTACAAGTGTAATAATAGCTTGAGGCTTTGGGTCCATGGCAGAGTGTTAGACCTCAGGGCAGTTCTTCCTGCCCAGTGGCCATGGTGAAGACTTAGGGTGGGGTCTCGTGGTCAACACTAAAATTTTGGGTATGGTGTGATGGAGCCTGGAGCTCTGGAACCAAAGAGTCAGAGCCCTGGGCACAGGCCTGGCAAGAGCCTCAGAGCTGAAACTGGGGACCATGTAGATAGAGCCTCACAGTCAGGGAGCTGTTCCCCAGAGTGGGCACTACAGATTCCATGTTGCACATGCCCAGGTTGGTTCCAGCAGCCCGGAGGCCATGATGGAGGGCAGGCTGCTAGCTGGCCGTGGTTCTCCCCCTATCTAGATCCTGCTGAGGCAGTCACCCAAGGCTTCCCAGCTGGTGCCTGAGGCCCATCATTGCTCCGACCTCCTAGTGGGGGAAGGAAGGGTGCTTGGCTGCCAGTCACAGGGCATGGCTTGGGGGAGCATTGCTCTGCCTGCTTTCTCTCCAGCCCAGCTGCGGCTCTGCAAAGGTTGCTGCTGCAAAGCTGAGTCCTGAGCAGACCTGGTGTGATGCATCTGAGGGCTCAGAAGGCATCAGCTGCAGAACCCTGGGACCGCAGCCGCCAGATCTCTGTTGCACCTGCTCCCCATTGCCACGTCTCTGCACAGCAGCACCCTGATAGAGGTCTGCGGTGGTAGAAGGAGCCCCCTTACAACTCAGGCCACAGTGCCCGTGGGGTGAGTGTGGCACCCCAAGCCTCTGTACTCCTGTCCTTCCCCACGTATGGATGGATACCTCACTTCACCTTTGAAGCTTGCTGAGTGAATTGTTTCATCACCTTCTCCTTCACTGGCCATGTCCCGCATCATATTTATAGGGGTTTACACGTTCTTTCTGAGAAGAGCCCTGCATGGGCACACATCCACCTGCAATTCTCAGTCCTCTCCGTGACAGCAGTGCACACACAGGCTGCTTCTGTCTGCCGTCTTTCCCTTGCATGCTGGCCCCCTTCAGCCCCTCCTGTGCCCCTTGCTTCCTCCTAGCACAGCATCTTCACATGGGTGCTCTTTCTACCTGCAGCTTTCTTCTCCCTTTCCTCAGCCACTCCCTTCTCCCCCTTTTCCTAGTTAACTTCTCTAAAACCTTCACATCTCACTTCGAACTTTACTTGCTCTGGTCACCCTCCCTGGCCATGATCAGGCCAACCTCTACTGAAGATATCCTGCTCCAGGCATGTCCGGTCACTACTTTGCTTTTCGACATTTGATGATATTGATTAATATCTGCCCCATCACCAAATGTACATTCTGGGGGACAGAGATTTATTGTCTTGAACAGCCCATTCTCCCCCAGCAGCTTCGCAAGAGTTAACAATAGCTTGAGTGCCACTCTGTAGTTTTAACTCAATAAGTAGGAGAGAATCTTACAACTCATCTATACTTCCAAAAAGATAATTCTAGGTCTTCTAAAATATGGTTTTTAAAAAAGAGTTTTTCTACTTGTATTTGTTTTTGTACTGAAGTGAAGGACAGCTGGAAGTGCATATAGCATTACAGGTGACTAATTGGTACCTTTTCTTGAGCTAAATTGAAAGCAGTCAACTATGTCTCATTCTAGGAAGATCACAAATTAGTAGGATCATCTGCCAAGGACATTTGATAACCTAGGAAACTTAAAAGGCTGGAGTGCAGAACCTGAACTTCAGAACTGAACTTTTCTAGAAAAGTTTTTAGCCCTTGGAAGGGGTACACATGTGAGTTCTGCTGGTTTTGAACAAACTCAAGGTCATATTAACTAGTAACAGAAAATATTTAAAGGTGATTGAAGAGGGTATCTAATTGTACCTAGATACCTTGACCTTGACCTCAATTTTATATTACCTTTTAAAAATATACATTCTTTTTGGGCCAGACATGATGGCTCAGGCCTTTAATCCCAGCACTTTGGAAGGCCAAAGTTGGAAGATCTCTAGAGGCTAGGAATTTGAGACCAGCCTGGACAACATACTGAGACCTTCTCTCCCTTATTTATTTATTTTTTTTAATTGTCCAGGTATAGTGGTGCGTGCCCATACTCATAGCTACTTGGGAGGCTGAGATGGGAGGATCTCTTGAGTCCAGGATTTCAAGGCTGTGATTGAGCCACAACACCCAGCCTAGGATACAAAGAAAGGAATAAGAGCTGTTTCAAAATAAATAAATATGTATATATATATAACATATGTATAACACATATATGTTACATATATATAACATGTATGTATACATTATTCTGAGAAACAATTTTTTTTTTTTTTTTGCAGTTTTTGGCCAGGGCTGGGTTTGAACCTGCCACCTCCAGCATATGGGGCTGGCGCCCCACTCCTTTGAGCCACAGGTGTCGCCCTTGAGAAACAATTTTTTTAAGAGAAATTTATTAGGGCAAAAACATTCTATATTCCTTTTGCCTCAGTTATCCCCCATCTGGGAAGTTTAGCCTTTCACATTACAAGCTTACTTACTTTGCAGCATCGTGCCTCACAAAGAAATAAATTGCCTTCAGAAAGTAAGGTTGCACCCAGTGCTATGAAGGGAAATCAGATACTGTCATTTCGGGAATGAAACTCAAATGCCCAAAGTAGATCCAAAAAGCACTTGGTTCCACAGTATTCACTTTCTTTGGGGCCCTTGGGCTGGGAGCTGTAAGAAAAGGCCACAGAAAACACCTGACCCTTGCCAGGAGGTGTCTCAAGAGAGCTCAGGTGAGCACAGGATGAGAGAGTTGATTTCCCTAGAGCCAACAGGCTGCATCCCCTGCGGGCAGCAGACATAGGCAGTCCTAGCAGAAGAAAAGGGGGGTGCAGCATGGTTCACAGGTCAGAACTTCATGCTTGTCCTCGCTTCGTGCTTGACTGAGTGGTAACTAATCCTTTACTAATATCACAGCGGGTAGCAAGTTAAAACTCAAGGTAAACTTGGAAATCAAGTAGTTCGATTCACTCACATTTCAGAGGTTAAAAACCAAGACCCAGAAAATGTAAAAGTCTTTCCCCAAAGTATTTCTGTAGTTATGTGTAGATGTCAATGTGGGGGCATGACAGCATTTCAGACCGGGTCAGACTCCCGGGTGTGAAGACCTCCGTGGGGACGCATGCTCAGTGTTCAGGCACTCGGCTCCCTGACTGCAGCAGCTCCCAGAGACAAAGACAAGAGGTGGCTGCCTCCTGCAAGCAGCGGCTTAATCTGAGTTCCTCACGCAGGGCGATCAACAAAGTGCTTGCAAGTGGGAGTTCACTGCTGGGGTTCAGAGCCGCCTTCCGTGTGTGCAGACTGCCCTAGGGAACGAAAGCTGCCAACAGTGAATGATGTTGACATTCAGCATGGATTTCTTAATTTTGTTAATTAAATCTTTTAAAGAAAAATTTTCTAGCAATAATTCGTGTAGATACAAAAAACTGGCTACAGATACAATTTCTTAAAGGGTGCATCTTGCAGAATTGCTGTTTTGAAAGACAAAGCACACACCCTCATTTTACCATCTAGGCTCCTCATCTCCTGTATTTTATGTCACACAGTTTCTACAGGAAAGAAAAAATCCTAACCAGAACAGGGTAGGGGATAGTACGGGGAAAGGTCAGCAGACATCCATGGTACTACTCCAGAGCCCTTGAGGACAGCCTCCTTCCAGAACTCCCTCAGACAGCCAGCACTGAGTGTGTCATTTCCAGCCTTTGTGGATGGCCCCTAGCCCAGACGAGTGTGATGTCCTTGTCCCCAAACCTCCTGTAAAGAACCCTAGGCAATTATCAAGTTGCACTTGTGGTCAGAACAAAAGACCACTCTGGGTCTAGGCCTGACCCCATCTTCTCTTTTTCTCATGTTAGTTAGGCAAACAAAAAACACCCCAACTCCTCAAGACAAATAACTCCCCCTTTTCACAGATCCAAGGTAATAAAAAGATAAAAGATCTTGCCATTCTCCACTCCAGGGCCACCACAGTGGTGGTCAAGAGATATTGTGAGCTACTCTCTATGCACAGAGAAGGCCACATTTCTCAGTCTGTGACCCCAAGCTGACTGGGGCCAGGAATTCTTTAGAGACCTGTGTATGTCCAGGCTTATCTTAGCCCCTTTCCCCACCTTCCAACGCTAGAAAATTGCGACTCCTCCTCACCACCCACCTTGACCCACCCTGCACGCAACCAGGTCAGCCACACATGCTCACAGACTCCCCTGCTCCAGTAGTGCTAGACCTGGAGGCAGGTGCATTTTTTTCCCTTGACTTTTTCCCTATACTTAGCATTCTTTTCCTTCTTTTCTGTGTACAAAACTCCCTTTGAAGTCAGAGGTCTTTTGTAGCAGAGATAACGCTCTATGTCTTTGAGCAGTATCATAATGTTTCCAGATAGAATATTAAAGTTAATAGCTTTTCTCTTATGCATCACAAACTCATAGAGACTATAATCTCTCCTACTAAAGTAGACATAAGAATTTTTAGCCTTAAACCGTGCTTTGGGGAGAGAAGATTGAATGAAACTGCTCTGAAGTTTTGTTGATGAATTAATTTCTTTTCCATTGCTTGTAATGGAAATGTGAATGTTGAATTTAAGCTCTAATTTAACACAGTTTTCGCTTTTACTGCAGCACCCGAAATTCTCAGAGGCTGTGCTTATGGACCTGAGGTGGACATGTGGTCTGTAGGAATAATCACCTACATCTTGTAAGTGAAGAAAACCAATCTGTGCGCAAAGTGTTTGCCTTTCTAGAACATTTTCTAGGTGCCTGTAGTACTCATAAAAAACAAGATTACTTTGACTTTTTGTGCTTTTGTATCATGTACTAAAGTAGTTATAGGATTTTCTGAAAATGAATGAAAAATTCATTTTTGTTTTATCACTTTCTTGAGGCAAGAACTTCTGTCTAATGTTTTTCTGTGGCTCAACTGCTATTCTGTATATGAGAGATTTGGGGAATAATTCATTATTTGAAAAAAGTAATGAATGTGAAACCCAAGTCCACCTATTAAACTTGTTCTTGTTTTACTTATTTGTATCATATCTGAAATAATTAGACTTTTAGTCCTTCTAAAAAGCAAATGGCTATTTAACTTTTTATGCAACCCCAAACTGGTATATTTCTTATCAGGAATACTTTAAAGGCATTTTGCTACCAATTTTGTTTCCAATCTCTGTTAGGTTTTCAAGGACTTTGAGTTTAATACCATACACAAATTTCTCTGGGGGAAAAAAATGAGATAAATATTTCACTCTCTGGCAGTCTCAGCTCTGTTCGTGAGTTCCTGTCTAATATGAAAAAGGAAATTCAGGAAATCCAAATAGATGTTAGAATTGCACATAATGAGGAAAATCACCAAATGGAAGAGTATCTGAAAAGGAAGATTGCTGTAAGACATCTAAAAGACAAGCTATCAATGAGATCAAGAGTTTAATTCAAAATAAGCAGACTTGGTTACCATTTAGAGAACACTGCAGTTAGTTGTTGTAATATACAAATCTATGAAATTTTAGAGGACTAAAAAGAAAGTATATCAGTCTGCTTAGACTGCCATCATGAAATACATAGACTGGGTGGCTTAAAAAACAGGAATTTATTTTCTTGCAGTTCTGGAGGCTCGGAGTTCAAGCTCAGGTTGTTAGCGTTGCTGGGTTCTGGTGAGGGCCCTCTTCCTGGCTTGCAGGTGGCCACCTTCTCCCTGCATCCCCACATGGTAGAGACAGAGACAGACCAAGTTGTCTGATGTCTCTTCTTAGGAGAGAACAAATCCCATAATGACAGGGCCCCAGCCTTATGACCTCATCTAAACCTGGTTACTCCCCAAAGACTTGTCTCCAAATACTATCACTTTAAGGGTCAGGGCTTCAACATATGCCCTGGGGGAAGACATGATTGAGACCATAGCAAAAAAGAGTTTTTGGGGAGTTTTTTAAATTTGTTGTTAACTTAATAATGATCTTAGAAAGTGCAATGTCCAAGTCTTAAGGGCCAGGATGGGTAACTGGTGTAAGACCCTCAAGCATTTTAGCAAACTCTAAGTTCACCTGTATGCAAGTATAGGTTGATAGCAAGACAAAAAAAGGTTTAAAAAGCAGCCCACAAAATAGCCGTCTGTTGATTTTAATGTCAAAAGATATTTTCAGCATCCAATTCTCTGTGTTTCTAGAATATATTCAAGCTTGAGAACAATTTGGAGAGGTAGAAAACCAGGTTTTTTTCCTTAGGAAGTGCAAACTCTTGGGTAATTTATGTTTGCCACACTAAGTGCTTAATTCATTTCAATGAATCCCTGGACACGTGGTGGAACTCCATCTACTTGTGTTTGAGATCACTTTTATACCAGGCAGAGAACGTCACCTGGATTATGTTAGTGCCATGTCATGCTTGGTGACATTAAGTGAAAAAGTGACCTATACACATAAAAGTTTAGGTTTGCCCCTAGAATGTAAATGTACCCAATTACAATTTTGTGTTGAAATATACTGGGAGGGGGTGAGATAGTCCTGGTAGAAAAGAATGTGGAGAGAGAGAAGTCAAAAATTAAATTCCACTCACCCAGACTAGCTGGAATATGGAATGAGTCAAACTCCATAATATGGTCACTCACATGGGGAAATGAAGGGAAAGACAAATAATCATTTGAGAAGCACTTTATTATAACCCTGAAGATAAATTTAAAAATCTGTCATAGTCCTTACTTTAATTTATTACCATACAATTTTTTTTTATATTTCTTTTGTCTTTATACACTTCAGGCAATTAATTAATAGGTGTTAGCTAAAAATAAGAGTAGCAGCCCCCAGTATGAAAATACCGATGCTAGTTACAGCTAATGCTCTTAGTCCTCCACTAACTTCTATCAGTTCCCAAGCCTATGGACTTTTTACTGACCTCGTAGTTCACTGATAATTTCTGAAGTCCACCGAGCACACCTCCTTGATCCATTTTCTCTACTGGGTCGTGCCCCTGGATCTATGCATCTCCTTTTTTGTACCAGCTTAGCTTTGCTGTGTACTCAGTAGATTCCTAGTCATCTGAGACTTTGACCTCTAGACAGCAGAGTCAGCTTATTCCAACACAGTGGCTTGGAGCCAGAAGGGGACAGAGTACAGAAATAACGGATTAAAGAATTAGAACTAAGGGTGGCACCTGTGGCTCAAAGGAGTAGGGCGCCAGTCCCATATGCCAGAGGTGGTGGGTTCAAACCCAGCCCTGGCCAAAAAAAAAAAAAGAAAGAAAGAAAGAATTAGAACTAAGAATCCATTTGTTGAAGAAGGCTGGCAAAGTAAATGTTGCAATGAAAACTACATGATGAATTTCAGTCAAATGCTTTCTTCTATGTCCCAAATGTTGAGGCCCCTATTTTACATATGCTTGCCTATATATACTTAAACTCTGGGGGTTATTTTGGGGAAAAAGCCATGAATGGAAGTTTGTTTCTTACTGACCCCTGCTCACTGTTGCCCCTGTTCTTATGGCTACTGCTGCACTTTAATTCTTCATTTTTTCCTTCTTAAAAGCTGCATTTCCTTCTTAAAAGCTTAAAAGCTTGTCACCTTCAGGCTTCTTGGTATGACTTTGCTATTTCTAAAGATGGCAATAGGGTGAAAGTGAAGGTCATTCTGTTGTTTCTCCTGGTCATCCCAGACCCTCTGCCCCACAGACACACCTGCCAGAGTGGGCCTCCTGGTCTGACCACAATCAGATGATCTGAGAGACCCAAGTTCTCTCCTTCCCTTTTACCATTACAGTTCTGCCCAGAGGCTCTGGGACTCGAGCTGCATAATACACTCACTCTTCAGGCCGGGTTAATCCCAACATGCTCCTAATCTGTCATTGTTGGAATCAAAATATTACCATTTCTGCAGAGTTTTACTGCTCTCTCACATTCCTTCCATTTTGGGCATTTCAAGCTGATACAGCATAAACTTTTTACCTTGGTCACCAAAGCACGAAGTCACTGACATGATTTAAATGAAAGAAAAGGCATTTGAGCACTAAAATGTTTGAATTGACATTTGTGTCTCCAGATTTTCAGAAAGGGAAACATAAGGAGCTTCCTGAGTTAAGTCTGGGAAGTTGGCTAATTTCCCCATGATGAACCAGCTGCAGGCCATAATTTTCTAGTAATATGGAGGGGAGGAGAGGGCCAGGCAGGACGTCCATGTTGAGGCATGGACGTGAGCTCCCATCTCTCCCATGCATCTCTTCCAAAGGCAGGTCTGGAGTGGCTTCTCCAAGCAGACTGCAGTCGAGAGAAGGAGAAAGCATTGGCTCAGCCCTCAGCACTTTCCAGACTTGTCTTTTCCCAGCTGGCTCCAGAATATTTGGAAGAGACAAAGACTCTCCCCCTGGAACATTTTGTGAGGAAAAGCACATCAGAATCCACTTATTCCTAAAAACTCACCGTATTAGGATGCATTTGAATTTTCCATGTTCTGCACCAACCTGACCGGCTCCAGGAAAGAATTAGGGAAGACATCTCTTATCTTATTCATTCCTGCCACACCACGCCCATTCTTTTCAGACACAATACCTGTGACACAAGCCCTGGCGGGGCTCTGGTCCCTGTTGGTCCCTAGTGATTTCAGAACCCCCACTCATTTCTAAGCAGTGGAGGCTTGGTGGGCCCAGACAGACAGCTTGCTCTCTTAGGATGCCCGAGACGGTCCCCTGTTCCTTGTGTCGCACTTTCCCTTTAATTTTAAGCTGATCTTATAGTGGGAAATGAAAGTGAACACAGTGACACTTCTTTCAGACGTACAAAAGTGAGGGAGGTTACAAAGGCCCCCCTCCTTCCGCCCCTTATAAAGATGCCCAGCGACAGGTGGAGCTCCAGACCCAGGGGTCAGGAGCAGGGACCGGCAGCCTGTGGGGCCTGGAGCAGGGGAGCCCAGACAGGGTGGAGGGGCTCTGGTGGGAGTCAGCCATGCCGCAGGCCAGGGGCCCAGGCGGGCATGATTTCCTTTGCGCTTTGCACAAACCTGAATTCTCCACCAGAGAGGATATATGTGAGGAGCAAGAAGCAATGACTACCATTAAGATAGAATAATAATTATTATTATTATTATATTGGGCAAAAAAACAAACGTGAGGAAGGGTGACACAAAAATGAGGTCACAGAGGCTGCCCACCTCTGGAGGCCGCACCCAGGCAGCGGATGGTCCATTTTTAAGGCTGTCCCCTGATAACACTTTTAGCTCCTTCCATTGTTTACTCTGAAGTCTAAACTGGAAGGGGAATGGAAACGTTGTAATACTTGATTCATTTCCACGGAGGAATTCATCAAGTAGGGCAGAATAAAAATGAGTGAAAAATCTTTCCTTCCCATTTTTAATCTCTTTACTCTCAAAATCCAAACTCTCCCATTTTATACTAAATTGGAACTCAAATCAATCTCTCTGTCTGTCTTCCCAATTCCTGTGGGGGAAAGAAAATCTGTGGAAAGTCCTTAGCATAATGTCTATCATGACATTAGATATTAGAATTCTTATTTTTATGTGTCATAAATTTTTTATGGTAGCTTTTTTGTGGAACTCCTAAGTTGTTTTTATGTCAGTCCTACTTCCTAAAGACAGAATTGGGTGTTTTTGTTATTGACAGTGAATTATAATAAGGCAATCACACACCTTTGCTGAGTCGAATTGCTTCCATAACAGGAAGTTGTGAAAAAGGACAGCATTGAATTTCTGCAGAGATTTGATGGAATAGATTTAAACTTTTAAAGATATTTTATTCCCTATATTTTGTCCCTCTAGACTTTGTGGATTTGAACCATTCTATGATGAAAGAGGCGATCAGTTCATGTTCAGGAGAATTCTGAATTGTGAATATTACTTTATCTCCCCCTGGTGGGATGAAGTATCTCTCAATGCCAAGGACTTGGTAAGTGTGGCCAAGACAAAACGAAATCAATTAATTCGGTTTAACTAATTAATGGGCAATGCTATTTTTAAAAATTTACCCCCTATCATTTTTTTTAATTTTAAAGTACTTCTAATAAAATGTACATTGATTAATTTTCCTTTTAGATAGTAAAGCAGATTTGTTTTACCTCATCATTATCAGAATTATCACAAATTACAATTAGTGGGGTGTTAAGGAGCTTTTACTACTGGTCAGTATAGAGCCTTGCTTATGAAGAATGCTGTCAGGTGAATCCAAACATAATTTAAATAGAAGAATTCTACTTTAACATGGCTTTCCATTTTCTAGATTTAGATATACTTTAAATAGAGAAATGTTGTATTCAAACCTAACAAAATATCCCGATAGCAACACAAGTCCCGTTATATACCATTGGCATTATAAAAAATGTTCCACTGTATTAATAGTGTATTATATTTGTTTGTTTGGCATTGTGTTGCAATTGCTAATATTGGAGTTTGTTTGCATTCGGGAAATGTACACTGAGTTGGGAGGTGGTCTACCTCTTCTAAAATAAAGAAGATGCTAAGGCGAGATTGAAACATTTCCTTCAATCCTTTAGAGAATGTCGTCATATAAATAGTCCTAAACTGACTTCTTAATAACAGATTAGATCTCTAAGGGATTTTAGGAGTCATCTGGTCCTCCTCTGAGTGTGCTAAGGACTGCAGACGTAGTATGACTGCCACAGGTCATACAGTGTCCGGGCAGAAAGACGTTACTAGGACTGGTGCAGGTTTCCAGACTCCCTTTCCATTGCTCATTCCCTTCTAGCATTCCTGACTTACTCACCGTGTTCTTTCACGGAACTGGTCTCTGAGGCCCATGGCTTTCCAGTGTGACTGGGAAGAGAAGGGCACTGTGCTGCCATGTAGCTGTATCATCGCAGCTCCTTCCTCACAGCAGACCCCACGCTCTTCTAAACAGCTCTGGAATCCATCCTGTTCTCTCTACTGCCACACCTCTGTCCCAGGCCAAACCACCATCCTCTCTCACCTGAACCGCTGCTAACCTCTTAGCTGGTCTGCCTGCCTCTTCCCATCCCCTTCTTAAACATGCCTTCACAGAGGCTCCAGAGGGATGGTCTTATGAACAGGTCACGTCATGTCACTCCCCTGATTTAAGCCTCTTAGGGTATACTCCCATGCCTTACAAGAGCTACATGGCACTGCCTGGTTGGAGCCTGCCCCCCACCACGCCTTCACGAGCTTCATAGCCCTCCTTCCTGAGCACTTTCCACTCGGCACATCAGACTTCCAGATCCTCGGCAGTGAAGCTCAGGATATTGGTCACTGCTGTCTCTTCTGCTTTGTTCTCTCCCCCTTCCTTCCCCTCTCATTCTCTTCTCTCTCTCTCACCCCCTTTTGCCCCCCTCAACACACGCACCCATCCCTCTTTGCCTTGATGACTCCTATCCGATAACCCGAGCTGCCACTAGACATCCGCGGGGAGGCAAGAGCACTCCTCATCCATTCCATCCCTTCCATAGTTGGTTCCTTCATCCATGTTCGTCCTTTGCCCCCGGCCTCCCCTCCTAAGAATCATCACTTCCTTTCCCCCCGGCCTCCCCCTCCTAAGAATCATCACTTACGGTTCCATGTTCAGTGGTCTTTAATTAGATTATAACCTCTGGGAGAGGACAAAATGTGCTCTCAGATCTTACTAGATGGGCATATAGTATAGGCTCAATTAATGTTCATTGAATGAAATAATGAATCATGTGTTTAAGGGTCTGACGCACGTGGACTCAGGTGCTGCTTTTGTCGTGATTGAGAAGTGTGATCTTGGGCTTGTTAGCTGACCTCTCTATGTGTTGTTTTTCTCATTGAGGATGATAACGGTACCTATCTCTAGGTTGTTGTGAGAATAAAGAACACACAATAAATATTAAGTAACTAGCACCAACCAACTCTGCCCTCCACAGATCCAGGCTCTCTAGTCCAAAGCCATGCTCCTTTCTTTGCAAACGCTACAGAAAAGACATGGAAGGAAAACCAGATCACATTGATTCTTCATTTTGATTTGCTGCCCAATTTTGTTAGCCTGTGTCCCTTCTTCTTAGGCTGTTAGAGTTGGTTAGAAAAGACCTTAGACCTAAAATCATCCGAAACCCCTCATTTTACACAGGAGCAGGTCAAAGTCAGAGGGACTGACTGTCTTGGCAGTGTCACAATACAGTGGCCAGACAGTGAGCCCTGACAGAGTTGAGTTACAAACTGATCTTAGGCAAGTCCCCAAGTCTTCCTGAGCTTCCTTCCATCCTTCGTTTACCAATTGGCTCTAATAGTTCCAAACAGTAAGGTTATTAAGGGTCTCACTTAAGTTTTTAGAAAGTTTTACATGTATCTAAAATCCATGTACAAAGGAATTAAGATAGAAATGAGGTCTTGTGAGAAAAGACCCGGGGAGTGCCTGGAGCCTGTTCATACACATGTCTATGTCTGGGTTACCAGAGGACTTGAGAGGCATAACCAGGGCTTGTGCACACCTGCTGGTTCCAAATAGTCTCCACCTTATACGAGGTCACTCCCACTGAGCCCAGAGCCACGGATTATGTCATGTGTGGCCTTTTCTGGCATTGATCATCTGCCACCCTCACAAGTAGGAGGAAACCTCCCAGAACAGGCTGCACTGAGGGGTTTCAGTCCTGTAAGCAAATCATGCCCTCAAACCACTGACTTCTTTACCTTGATTCTGAAATGGCTTTTAAGACCTGAGTTCATTCCTTTAAGTACCCTCAAGAGATTACAGAGAAAGATCTAGAAACCTCAAGATAGAATAATAAGATAGTATTCCATAGGGACTGGGATACTATCCCTTTATTTGCCATTGAATCTTGACAGAAAGAAGAATGATGTGTGATGGTTCTGTTACTGTGGAGATGTATTTTAAGTTCTGAATTTTAGGTGATTGCAAAGTGCAGCCTAGAATTATCAGATGCTGGTTCTGCCTTCATAGAACTTCTAGTCCACAGGCAAGCAAGGAAAGCAGCCTGCCAGTTAGGGGGCGCAGGTGGTACACGCGACTATCAGACCCCCTCAGCTGCTGCCATTGGAGCAGGTCTTTCCCACAGTGATCCCTGAGGGCTAAAACCATTTTTAATGTATATTTACTATTATTGAATGTACAGTTCCTGCTAGGAAAATAAAACAAGACATAGAAGTTCACAAGCTAAGGGAAAGCCCAGGTCACCATAAAAATTTCTCTGAGTTTATGGTTCTTTACAATTTCAGGTCAGAAAATTAATTGTTTTGGATCCTAAGAAAAGGTTGACTACCTTTCAAGCTCTCCAACACCCATGGGTTACAGGTAAAGCAGCCAATTTTGTACACATGGACACGGCTCAAAAGAAGCTGCAAGAATTCAATGCTCGGCGCAAGCTGAAGGTAAGATAGTATAGTTTTGTTCTGTTTTTTAAGAAAAAAAGAGACTTTTCCTTGAACTCTCAATACAAGTTCTATCATTCTTCATCTAATGCTATTATCCATCTCCTATGGCCCCAGGGAAAATCCTGCTTTGAAATCCCAACAATACTGCCATAAAGCCACTTACAGTTTTGTTATCTCCTCATAAGAAACTCATTATTCATGAAAAGGAATGGTCATATGTTGAGACTGACTCACCAAGTATGTTATTGCTGCTTCCCATCTAAATAAGGGGAACTGCTTACAGTGTTGTTCAAAAACCTGGTGTTCATTCATTAGAAAATTGTTTTCCTTTAGAATACGTAAAATTTGGAAAATAAGTTTTGAAACTAAATCTGGTAATATAGGTAGTTACTGGGGCAGTGCCTGTGGCTCAGGGAGTAGGATGCTGGCCCCATATGCCACAGGTACTGAGTTCAAACTTGACCCTAGCCAAAAAGTGCAAAAAAAAAAAAAAAATATATATATATATATATATATAGGTAATTACTATACTTGACAAAAGTTAACATGGTTTAAATGATACAGAAAATCGTTTACCAAAATATATCTACTTTTATATAATACATATGGAATAGAGGTTAGGTGCTTTTTTCTGTTTGTTTCACAGTGGTGATTAGAACTAGCTATATAAAATGGAGATCTCAGAATCTCCATCTGGGGGTTAAAAATTGACTCCTCGTCAACAATCACTCATAGTCTGATACAGACTGAATAAATCTGAAGGGTTCTATGATCTAATGAATTTGAAATACTCGGGATTAGAACCATGTTGACTTAATTTAGGATTTCTCACACTAACTTGACCATTGAACTCTTTCATCCTCATAGTAACTTCTGATACCCACGGAACGGGTATTCCATAAAACAAATATTTTGGGAAAGACAGTCTAAAATGTTTAAAACTGGTTATCCATGGGTAAGCACATTTACTTAGGCTGTCAGTTGTCCAGATGAGTAAATACACTAATTTGGGATTAAAAGGTCTTGCCGTTTGTCCGCAAATAAGTTTTCATTCAGCAAACAATCTAGGAATGATCTACTTTGAAAGATTGAACACTAAGCTATAAATCAGACTCCCTAAGAGTGAAGCTGGGGCTGAGCTCTAATTTGGGACTTCAAGTGGAGATTACACTGACACTGTCCCTGTCTCCTGTCAGGCAGCGGTGAAGGCTGTGGTGGCCTCTTCCCGGCTGGGAAGTGCCAGCAGCAGCCACGAGAGCCACAAGGCCAGCAGAGACCCGTCTCCAAATCAAGATGACAGCAAGGTGGGCACAGCTCTTCCCGAGGGAGAGAAGGAGGCTGAGCTGATGCAGGCACAGACCTCCGAGGAGGTAAAAGATGCTAATGTCAGTGCTGAGAGGGCCCCCGAGATGGCACAGGATGATGAGATGAAGGTGGCTGGCAACAAAATAAAGGAGGGCATCATGGAGGAGAAATGGAAGACTGTGGAGGAAGCCACAGCCCCCAAAGAAGGCCAAGAACAGCCTGCTGTGGGATTTGGGATGCCACAGCAAGATGTGATCCTGCCAGAGTTCTAAATCGCCTTCCTTCAGATGGGGAAGCCAAGCTCTAGCATTTTATGGACTTTGTCCTTCAGCAAGGAAGGTGTGGAAGCATGATATGCACTATAGTGATTCTGTTTTTTGAGGTGCAAAAAAAAATACATATATACCAGTTGGTAAATCCTAACTTCATGCATGTGACTGCTTTATGAAACTAATAGTGTCTTCTACGGCATGTAATGGATACCTAATACCCATGAGCTAAATTTGAAATTGCAATTAAACACAACATTACACTTACAGATATACATTTTCAGCAACCAATGGTACACTTTTGGAGGGAATAGTGGCAAAGTGTTTCTGCTTTGAATGGCCATCCTCCAGTCTCTGGGTTTCTCACAAGGCAGTAATTTCTTAGAAGGATGGCTTGGCTAATACTAAGTAGCACTATAAGACCTATTCTCTTGACTCTCACAACATTTTTACTTTTTATAATTAATGTGTTCAAACTGTTTATAAGAAGGTGGTTGTAGGGGATGGTTGTATAATATTTGCAAAAAAAAATATTCCACTTAACAATGGTAAGAAATTGAAGCATACTTTCAAGGGCCATGAAACCATTGGGCCCTAAAGTTTGTATGGAGAACATCTTTTCATTTTATTCTTACTTATATACACTATATTCATAACAACCAAAATATTCTTTCATAAAATTCTGCCATTTTACAATTGTGGAGTAAGTATTTAGCACAGTCCTGCTGGGTTTCACCTGCTAAGGGAGACATGCCAAGTTTCATTCGCCCCCTCACCTGCTCTCCAATACGATGTCCTTAAGTCCTTCTGATGGACAAGCCAGGGGTTAGGGGGCAGAAACTTAAAGAAGAAAAGGAGGAAAGGCTAATATTTAGACTGATGAAATAAGATTGATTATTTTTCATTTTCCAAACACAATTGTATTTACTTGTGAATTTATACAACCTGACAGGATCATTATAATGGATAATCTCTACAGTTACCAATTTTCAAATATTCAGAAAAAATCTATTCTGCAGGTTGGTCCAAGTATCTCAAATTTATTTCTAGGCTGAGTTGAGATGAACATTTTATCAAATTAATTATGTATCACATTTTAGTGGATTTTCTTAATTTTAAGAATTATTTTCAAAGACCAAAATAAAGACAATAAAAAAAAAAAACCATCACATAAAAGTCTACATCACAAAAAAAGAGATCTTAAATCTTTTTGGTTCTTCCTCAAAACTATTAAATTAGAAAATGAAATGAAATCTCTGCTTTCTGGTGACTGTTGGACCTCAGTAGACATTCCTCTTTCCAAGCACAAATCTCCCCTTGCGACTTACTGTTCTCATGAGAAGAAAACAAGATGGGATTTCTCACCTCTGTAGGTGAGGGCCTCACAGGCCAGAGTGACACGGTGGCCCTGAAGGGGCACATCTTCTGGGCTTAAGACATTATTTTTCGTTTTGTTTTATCTTTACTATCTCTGATCTCTGATAGTAAAGAGCCACTTAACTTCTTATTTCCTCTTTCCTTCTTTCCTTCTTTAATTATTCCCTCTCAAAATTCCCATTTTGGCTGTTTAAAGGGCTCACTATTTTTAACCTTAAGAATGCCTTCTTGATTAAGTACTAAGATTTCTATTTGAGGTCAACGTCCTGGTGCACTTTTCCCCACGAGACTTAACAGATCTGTGTGATAAATGTGGTAAATGTCCATCAGAAGAGTGAAAAAGAAGAGGAAAAGGGGTCTTGAAGAAAGTGTCAGTGAGCTGGAAGATCAGGGCAGAGGATTCCTTTTAGCCTTATTCCATGGGAAGTAAAATCATTCCAACACCAGGGCAGACCACATTCATCAGCCCTGTGGACTATAGAATTCCAGGGCCAAGTGTGTTTCAGAATTTACCCATTTAAATCAGTGCACTTGGCTATCCTTCGGTGAGTACTCAAGAATCTTGGCAATTTCTTCTACCTTTTTTTAACCTGTAAACTAAGAATTTTGGCCATTTCCTCTATCTTTTTTTTACCTGTAAACAGAATTCTCTTAAAAATAGGTGGGATTTTAAAATTTTGACTTCTATGTGAAAGATAAACTCCTGATAATGCCTACACAGGGGCTAATTTAGTAGTCTGAGTGGGAAACAAGTCAGAGTTTCACAAAAATTGATCATTTTCAAAGTATTCCAAGATTGCATATGAATACATCCTAAGTTAGGATAATTATGTTTACATTTCTGAAAGAACAGATAACATATAATGGTAGACAAATTGAGACAATTTGAGAAAATATTTCCTAGCATTACTCCTAATTGACAGTGTAGTCACCAAGCAAAATAATAAAAGAAATTTCAGCAAAGAACAGTAAATTACATTTTGTATTTTAGAGCTGACAATTATCTTTTTATGTTATTGGTTTTTATTTTGAGGTAAGTTCAAATACACAGGATAAACTAGATTTTTTTTTTACCATGAAGGACAATTTTGAATTATTTTCTCTATAAAAAAGTCTAATTGGAGTCCTGCTAATTTTTCTCAAACTTTTATGGACTCATTTGTCCCAGGGAGACACATAAATAAATAAGGTAAAAGTCAGAATAATATGGTTGTAGAAGTTCTTGGCCAGAACAAGTGCTATCTAAATATAATTCAAGTTACATATGTAATTTTAAATTTTCTATTAGTCACATTTTAAAAAGTAAAAAAAAGAAATTGATTATATTTTTAATATGATACATCCAAATATTATATAATATATAGCCATTATTAAAAATTAAGTATTTTTGATTCCCTATTTTTTTATTAAGTTTTTAAAATCAGGAGTGTTTGTTAAACCTTTAGTACATCAAGTGCTCAGCGTCCACACCCAGCTAGTGGCCACCATATCAGAATCACTTCTGATCAGAGTACCACTGATTTTAAGCAAAGTGACGTTGGAATTTCTATGCTTAGACTTGAGCTGCCTCCACTTTCACATTGATGAGTTGGTGGGAGGCCAAAAAGAAAATGTTTTAGAAATGTCACAGACTTAAGTAAAAAGCTATTGGCACTCCTGTGCTTCGGAGTGTCAGAGTTGAGTTTGTTTTCCCCAGTCCTTGGTTCCCAGAGCCGAGAATAGGTCCAAGAAAGGTCAAATACAGACTTCTGCAGGCAACTCACACAGCAGAGTTTATTGCAAAGTGAGAGGAAGCCTTACAAGGGGAAAGTATGTCCCGTAGAGGGAGGAGTCCGTTCCCAGAAAGGAGACTCTGGGTCTAAAACAGTCTTTTTATGTTGGCTCTTTAATTCTATGTTAAGGAGTAGGGACAGAATAATCATGATTTTTCCTTGGAAAGGGGTGGAGACTTAGAATTGATATCCTCCCACTTGTTATCCTTATATAGCTGGCTCAGGATTTGTCATGGTGCCAGGGGTGTGATGTTTCTCCTGCTAATGTATGTTAATAGGGGAAAGGTGACTTTTGGCTCTGAGCGCCTAGTTTCTAAACATGCTTCTGGCTGGGAAAAGTCTCTAAGCTCAGGTTCCCACGGTTATGCTTTCTTTTCCCTATTTTTATGACCCTTACCCCAACCACATCTTACCTCCTGCACTGCCACTTGCACCTGTCCCTAAGATTCCACCAGAGAGACTTAGGGCCTGCTGGACTTTCTTTTCTCTGTTCTTATTGGTCTTGACCCTCAGGCCCTGAGTACATCCTCTTAGCTCCTGCCCTGCCACCTGCACCTGTTTCTAATAAGAAGAGAAGTGTCTCCCAGAGTGACTTTAAAGAACAGGGTCTTTTCTGGGTGTTGCTAAGTTATCTAATGACCTCAGTCCCTCTGATTCCTCTTTGGGCCCTGGAATCTTGACTGTAGCCTACAGACTCCTGAATACTGCCACAAAGCATTAGTATTCTTGCTTACCAGAATCTTTTGTCAGCCAATTAGTGTCTCCACTCAGGATGGACTAGCATATAGCGTCTGGTTTTGTTGGCCTGGACTAAGACAGCCCCCATCCATCGGTTGTCAGCAATGTGTCTTTCTAAAAATCTGAACTGTACCAAATTTTGAAGATTGCATGATGATGGTGACATCATGCCAGTCTCTCCCAAAACGGGAATATGACCATTGCCTGACATTTTTAAAGATTTCCTTAGAAGGATTTAATCAATACTGCCATTACCCACAGATTCAAAAAAGGCTTTCTGAAATTTTTTACATACTGATTACAATATAATCCTCTAGGTCCTATTGTCACTTTTAGTGCCAGACTTAAAAAGAAAGGAACAGTTTTCCTCTTACTATGACCTCAGTTATATAGTATTTTAAACATTTTTATAACTTACAATGTTTAGCAATCCCTTATTCCAGCTTCACATTCAGGGCTGAGGTGCCCATAGCCTGAAGATATGGAAAGAGCTATTTTGTTTAATAATTCAGTTTTTATTGCACAGAAACAGCTGGTTGCATTTCAAATTGGAAAAAGAAAAGTAAATGCCAGAAAATGCAAGGAATAAAGTTAGCAAGTCATTTATTCTGTTTTAGGATTGTTCTTGCAAAGCAAATTTTAAAAAAGTCAGCAAAGTGAATCAGCACTAGATTTTTCTTAATGAAGGTTGACTCAATATATAATTGACAAATATATAGGGCAGAGTCAATTACATAATTACAGTGCCATTGTGCAATTTATTTTGCTATTGCAGAATGTTCGGTCCGATTATTCTGGTCTACTTTAGATGGTGCCAAGTTTTCCAGGCATTTGCCTACATACGAGGATTTGTAATATTGTAATTATTACCTATTGGGCCATATTCCAATTTCCTGAATGTTCATTACTGATATGTCCCTGATCAGGGTCATTGCCAATGTTTAACACTCCTTAATTGGTAGACTCCATGCATCTGCAATTTTTTTTAATGTTTATGAACACGTATGTTCAATATTGATATAATAATATTCATAAGCACATGATAAGCAGAAGAAATGTACCCAAAGCTTTTCTACAAAAAGTTTTTCCAAGTCCTTTTATTCCCTGACACACTCAGGGTGAGTTTCTGGCTCCTGGACAAATAAAAAAGAGAGAGAGAGGGAGCTGGAGTGCTACGAGCTACCCACCCATGGTAGTGAAGTTCAGCATGTCCTATTTTTATATTTAAATCCAGTAAGGGCAAGTTTTTGTCATTACAACTCCTTGTGGATACTACCTGAGATCACATAGTATAACTTCAGCTCATAAAGCTCAACCATTTCTAACCCAACTTGGAGAGCAGTATCCAGCTTGATTAGATCAAGTTTCCCAGGTGGAAACTGTAAATAGCAATGCTAAGACAGTAAAAATCACACTCTTCTTTTAAATAGTTGTTCTCAGCTCACTTTGAAGATTAAACCAGAAAACCCATAGATATGGAATATTTATATATATCCATTTAATTTTTGCTGTGATTCATTGTGTCAAAATGACAAGTATTTAACTTTCAATTAGTTTAAATAATAATCTCAATTTTTCATTTAAAATACTATTTTGAGCTACTACATGCAATAGACTTTACATTAAGGTTTTTGAAAGCTGTTGTTATCCCTAAGCTCTCCCCCAACTCTGGGAATGATAATCAGTTTGTGAATGACCAAAGTTTACTAGATCTGTCCTTCTTTGTCTTCTTCTTGGTAGATGGATAGTAGTTAATCTGTTTTGTAAAGGCTACAATTAAGTATGACTATAAATTGAAAACTATCATTTCCTTTTAATCTGACCTAACTTACATGCCTGTAATACAGTTATAATACATAGTTATAATACATAGTAGCCTATAAAACAGTTATAATACATAGTAGCATAGTAGCATTATGAGTAGGGCGCAAATAGCGTACTCATAATTTAAGATTTTATTTTTCTATTCATGGCACCCTTCATCTCAGTAGTATTTTAACAGTCATGCATAAGCCAAAAGAATGTTCTAACATGCCCATTTATTAAGTAATTAGGTCCACATGATAGAAAAGTAGTTCTTCATTCCATATCTGACAGATGTTGCTGTATTTCCCTCAAAATATTAAAATGTCCTGTGAGTTCAATGAATGGGAACAGCTGACTTAAGGGTTTAAGTAATTCCTTATGACCAATGAACTAAGAGTATAGGCAAAAGGGATTATTAACAAACAAGTTAGGGGCTAATATTTATACTCACATTTATTTGAATGCCATTGTTCTTTTATTTCTGGTTGTTGACATAGAAGTATAAAATTAATTGTGCATTTTTTAAAAAGGCAATTTCTACATAATTCTCCAAGGAACTAAATTCTATGATTCACAAAGCAAATCTACCAAAGCCCCACTGCCTTTGGAACACAACCATGTTCATTAATTTATGTATTATTTGTGGTGCTTTCACACTACAGGGAGAGTTAAGTCCTTTCAACAGAGGCCTGCAAAGCCTAAAATGTTTATCTGGCCCTTTACTGAAGAAAAAAAAAAAAAGAAAGAGAGACTTTGAGTTTTCATGGTACACATGCTTTTTTAATGACTTCTAGGAATCTATACTCACTTCCCATACTCTGTCTTCTGCTTAGCTTAAAGTTTTTATTCCCATTTATTTCTTAGGAACTTAGGAAATTTTGTTTTATGTTGCAGATGACCTCGCAAGAATAATTGTATTGGAGGTACAACTTAGTGAAACTTCCCTACAGAACTAAATATTCAAAATTACATCATTTTTTGAGACAAGAAATTTAGAGTATGAATTCAGTTGGTTGAGAATGGAATTTAAAAGATTTCTAGCACTTTGAGCATGCTTTAGAAATCTGATCCTTGTATTTAAAATCATGTAAATGACATATTTCGCTGGCATTTGCTCACATTTAAGTTAACCTGCTGCTGTTACTAAGCTGAAAAATGAAAAGCCTTTGGTCCTGAATTACAGTGTTCTGCAGTAATTTATATCAGTTGGGTTTTTGTTAATCGTTTATGGGAAACATGCTTGATTATGTGGCATTTTATGACAATGACTTGCTCATCCACAGCTCAGGGAACACGCAGCCAACTCTTTTATGTGAGAAAGGAACTTTCCAATCCCTGTGCTTTTCAGAGTGTTACACAGTTCTTTGCAAAGAAAGGGACTTGAGTAAATGCTTTCCTTTGCTTTTCTTACATGTTTAGAAATCCAAGAGGGTTTTTGTCACAGAAAAATTGTTCATTCCAAAATAATCTACCTTAAGGAAGATGACCCAGAGAGTGAGAGAAATAGGCCTTCAGGACCTTCATGTTTCAGTTTGACCCTCAACATCTGTAGCCAAAGGTTGCAAATGAGATATTGATTAGAAAATCCATTACAAACCTATCATTAAGAATACCCAAAATTAAATATCATGACTAAATAATGTGCTGTTTTCTTGAAACTGTTGCAGCAATCAATATGATATAGCTGCCAAGATATATTGTGGACCTCAGAACAAAAGATGTGAATCCTCTGCCAGCACCTCCTGGTTGTGTGTAGGAGAAGGACGTCACTGGAAGGGAGAGGGAAGAGATGACAGAACATAGAATGGGATTCTACATCCCCACCCGCACATCTTGATTGCTCAGCTGGAAGATAGTCATTGATGGATTTAAATACCTTAGAAATGAATAGACCTAAGTCAGGAACTAATTTTCTTCCCTGAAACTAGATAGCATAATTTAGGCAATATGAGGGCTATAGTCCAAGGGCACTTAACAGGCATAATCTAATTTTGAAGCTTCTTAGGAGTAACCCCTTCGAGGAGTCTATTTCCCCAGTTGCTTTCACTGAGAAACTACTGTCTCCAAAGGAGGAGTTGGGGATGGCTTAAACCCAGCACCATCCTCCAGGAGTGGACTCTGTAGAGAGTGAAGCCAAGTTACAGCCTGTGCTAGATCTGGGCAGATGGGACGCTGTAGGGACTGGAAGAGGGAAAAGCTTCTTTATGCCTGAAATGATCGAGGAAGTGTCATGGAAACACAGGCTGTGTGTGAAGGAGGGGACAGTCATTGCAGGTAGGGAAGGGCCAGGGGCCATGTCTGGCTGAGAACTGGTCTGAGCGTAGGCGGAGTGGAGAAATGCAAGGCAGAGGAGAGGGAACGGTACTGAGTATGGAAGGCTGAAAGTGCGGCTAAGCAGGCAGCAGGACCTCCATCTTGTGCAAAGTGGAATTAGACCTTGCTGTGTTCTTATTCTGGGTAGATGCATATGCACCCTTTCCTCAGAGGAGCATCTAGCCCCATGCCCTATATACTTGGCTAATCGTGTGTGTGTGTGTGTGCGTGTGTTTGTACAGATAGTGTCTTACTCTGTTGTCTGTTGTCCCAGGTAGAGGGCAGTGGCACAATCATAAATCACTGCAACCTCCAATTTCTGGACTCAAACATCCTCCTGCCTCAGCCTCCTGAATAGCTGGGACTACAGGGGCGTGCCACCATGCCTGGCTAATTAATCTTTCATAGAGATGAGCCCTCTCTATATTGCCCAGGCTGGTCTGGAACTCCTGGCCTCAAGCAATCCTCCCACCTAGACTCCCAAAGTGTTGGGATTACAGATGCAAGCCACCATGCTCAGCCTGGTGTGTTTCTAAATAGAGTAAAAAGCGTCCAACACATCAAAGACATTTTTGCAATTTACCAGGTTAAGCAAAACCTCAGTCACTGAAAGCAAAAACTGTATTGGCCAAGTCTCTGCTGACAAAACAGTAAATGATGATAGTGATTATCTGTGCAAAGATTTACAAAACTCCAATTTCTGAAAAACTCCCTATGACTGCAGAAAATCACTTACTTGCTAAAGCTTTGCCAGTGGAGGAATAAATCAAGGCTACTGCTGTCACAGTTATTTCAACCCTTTAAGTTATCTGACCAGAAAGGGCAATTTCCAGGATTTGTGATAGAACTTTGCCTAGAAGTCTAGATTTCAAAAGGCAACCTGTACAAAGCTAGGTCTCAGATATAAAATTTTAAATTATCAGAACATTTTTCCCTTAACATCAAGCTGGTTCTGCCACAACCTTTCTTCTTCATCCTTTCTTTTGTCCCTTTATATGCCCTTCTGTAAATTCCTTTTTGCATCACTCATTGTGGGCAGAATTATTACATCCATCTTCAAGAAGCTTACTTTATGGAAATCTTTACCAATTAGTATATCAGAATGTATAATTTTAGTTCTCTTGACACTTTGCTTATTTTAGGTAATGTTTGTGATCATCAAGTGGCTGCCTTATTCTTCAGGACAAAAAAAAAAATGAAGGATAGGGATGAAGACTTATCAATCTGAATGATGGGGAAAGGCTAGGAAGTAGAGACACAGGGAAGGTACAGAAAACAGGTTAGCAGCAGTGAAAAAGGAAAACTCCCCACTAGGGCTCTTCAAGTCATGTGATCTTATCTGGGATGTCTTTTCAAGTCTTGACTAGACGAGCAATTTGTACCCCTGGGTTGCGGAGAGCTTTTTGGACTACGAGACATAGTGGTTCAATAGCAGCACAGAGGTTTAGATTAATGGGATACCATGGCATACTGGAAACCTACATCTCCCACAGTTTAGGCCACAAGTCATTAGCCAAAAACAAAAGCATGTAGGATTTGGAAGACAAAGGATAGATATTTTAGTTACCCAGCCAAGATCGTAGGCTAATTCCCAACTTCTAATTGAAAAGCACTGAAAAAGGAGCTGTGAACATTTCATTATAAAACCTACAAAATGGTGCTATCGACTCCTTCATATAGAGATATAATAACATTTTTTAGATAAACATATTAAGTCTGGCCAGGTCTTAAATGTAAATACAGAAGATGTTTGTTGAGAATTCATCAAAATCACACCCATTTTTATAGCGATGGAGTCTCACTATGTTGCCCAGTCTGGTCTCAAACTCCATCCTGTCTCCCAAGATGCTGGGGTGACAGGCTTGGATTGTAGGTCAAAGGTGGTGACCAAAGAGTGAGTTCCCATTTTCTACAGGTGGGATGCAACAGTGACTGGCTCTTAGCTGCCCATAGCCTCAGGCAGATGACAAGAGAGCTCACTGTGGCGTCTTGGATTCTAGTTGGACAACCCAATGACATGATTAAGCATGTTCACTTTTTTTTTCTTGGTGTTTCCCAGGAACCTGAAGAATTCACGACATTAGCAAAACTGGATGTTGGTAGATTAATCAATCGTAGATATTGATCTTATTGAGGGCTGATGTTAATTTGTGTAAATTCACTCAGATGTGTCGGAACATGCCAAACGAAGCCTATACCTTGCTGCTGGGAAATCTGTAAAGCAATTTGCATGTACAATATCATAATAAATCATCTAAGAATCCACCAAAACTTTGCAGTTGTGATTTGAAATTGTTACAATTCAAGAGAGACACGATGGAAATTTTTTAATATCTGAAATTGTTCCTTAACTCATTCCTTGAGTTTCTCCTGTTCTCTCAGATAAAATTATGCTTTTAGTTTCATAGCATTTAACACTGAGCTCAAATATTTATTTTCTATGAGTAAAATTATAAAATCACTAACATTAAAAGGGGACGTTAGTAATCATTGAATTTCATAAGCTAACTTTATTGAAGAGAGTTATTACAACCAGAGAGGTGGTAGTTTACCTAACGTCACAGAATCTGAGAAAGCAATTGACCAGGCTGCCTACCTCCTAACCCAGTGCTCTCACCACCATCCACACTGCTGTAACAAAACACCAGAAATCGGGTGGCTTATCATCTACAATTAGTATCTGAAATTTCTAGAAGTCCAAGATCAAGGCACCTGCAGATTTCACATCTGATGAGGACTGTGTCCTGACTTGGGCCCCTTTTATAAGAGCACTAATCTCATATAATTTTAGTATAAAATTAGGGTGAATTAATCATCTTCCAAAGGCCCTACTTCCTCAAACCATCACCTTGGGAGTAGGATTTCAACATAATACATTTTAGAAGAACACAAACAGTTAGCCCATAGCTCTAGATTTTTTTTAATAAAGTGAGGAAAGTAACTCCCCACTTGTTGAAGGCATTTCAGAGTCATAGTTCCTATTACACACCACCCACAGCCCAGCTGCTTTCTTGTAACTGATCGTGAGTGACCTTATAAACAACTTCCAGGATTTTTTCAGTTCTAAAGGAAACCATCATAATTCCTAATCAGTTTAACATAAGTATTTGAATATATACACAGTCCTGTCCATATGTTCCATGAGAACAGAATACATTCATTATTTGTTCTGAATTATTTATATATCATATAAAAGATTTTGTAGTACTGTAGCTAACATGATGTAAGAGGCTGGCAGGAGATTAACATGTGTATTGTTAATTTTACTTTCTAGAGTTTTTTTGTTGTTAAAAAGTTCAGGAAGTTATATTACTTTCTGACATAAGAAACCAAAAATTTAGCCAGTAACTGACACTTAAAGGAAGTTAAAGTACTTAAAGTAACTTACACAATATCAATGATCAATTACAAGAGTATCTAGAAATTTTTATTCTGACATATTTCATAGTGATTTAAAAATAAATACATATTTTATTTATACTAATACTCAATAGTTTAATAAATAGTCTAGGTTTTACATTTGGTTCAAAAAAATTATAAACTTCTTAAAAAATAAAACTTCTATAAAGCATAGTATTTACTGAATTGCAAGAGATTAATTTTAATATTTATACATGTAAAAATCTTTGGAAACAATGTAACAATGAAAAAAATTATAATTCCACCTTCCTGGGCTCTGGAATTAATCCAACATTTATTCTATACACATATGCTCAGGCCCCATCTCCCCTCCTCTTAGAAGCCGGGTGAGACAGATGTGGAAGATACACTGATCACACCACACGGGTTAACGGAAACCTGGACAATCCCTTAGCTTCTCTGGTTCTGATAATTTATCTATAGGGTTGGGATAGCCACAATATCCATTTACTTAAAAGAAACTGGATTCTATAACACCTGCTTCTAAGGATTTTGGCTCTTGAGTAGAGAGGTAAAGATTTCATGTACATCAAAGACCTAAAAACTTAATAGATAATTAGGTGCTTAAATTGTGCAAAGTTCTCCTATCTTCTTCAGAGGCAATCTCAATTACACAGTTTTTTAGCTTGAGCTGTTAACTGAATTCAACCTGATCATTGGTAAAATGGCTTTCAGTTGGAAAAGAAAGAGGGAGGAAGGAGAGAAAGAAAACCAGTTGTATTAACTGGGAGATATTTTATACATAGAAATCTACAATTTGAAATATATCCAACCTTAATGAACACACAATGCAGATTTTTAAGCTTTACAATCTAATACTCTAGAAATTTATATTATAGATAACCACAGAACACCAGATACTCATTTTTGCTGAGTATTGTTTTAAACTTTAAGAGAACTATCAACACAAACTAATATTTCATGCAAAAGTTATCATTTATAATATTTTTCTTATTTTAAACCAATTTGCTTTAAAAAATAGCTATTATATACTGAAAACAGTACAAATATTTCCTAAATACACAGTTACATATAAGTTACAGAAATAACCACATAACAGGGAAGATTATATTCTTTCATTTTTTCAGCTGCCCTATCAAAAATTAATTATAGAAAACATTTTTTGACAGTAATATTTATTTTATTGAAAAATACTAACCGATTTATTTCTAAAGTTCAGTTGTCCTATATTGCAAGTGTTGAAGGCTGTAGAGACTAGAAAAGATTTCTATCTAAGGTAATAATTCCATGAAATTGTTTTATCTCACAGCAAGACAAATTAATACATAATCTACAGAATTGTGCTATTTTATACAGTAGCTACTGGTCTCATGTGACTAATGAGCACTTGAAATGTGATTAGTCAAAATTAGCAAAATACATACTGGATTTCAAAGAATCAGTATAAAAAAAGAAATTTAGCCACTTTGATTTTTTTATATTGATTACATGTTGAAATAACTTTTGGCTCTATCGAGTAAAAATAAAATGTTAAATTAAATTATATTATACAAATTAACCATAGCTATTTATTTTTTTAATCTGGCTACTAGAAAATTTTAAGTTACATACATGGCTTACATTATTTTTCTACTAGGATAGCACTGCTAAGGATCAGCAGATTCAATTATCTGTTAATATCCATCCCAACCCAAATTTTTAAATTTTATATCTTTATTACATCTAAGATAAAACATTTAATACATTATCACAAGATTCCTCAGCTTAGAATTATATACACCTCCACTCTGGAAAACAAACCAAATAAAACCTACCATAATTGTTTTCATCATCTTTATACTGATAATTGCAATAAATCTGGTTAGATGATATCGCAAAGAGACAAAAGGGATCTTTTGGGGTGATGTACATATTCTCAAACTGGATTGTGGTGATGGCTGCACCAGCTCTATAAATGTATATTTAAAATCACTTAAAATGGGTAAATTGCATATTGTATATACAATAAAACTGTTTTTTAAAAAAATATATTCATAGCTAGAGCCCAGTAAATCTAAAGAGCCAATGAGAAACTGTACATAAATTTCGGGTGATTCAAATGTAATTTTTTAATTCACCATATGATTCAATTTTGCAATGAAAATTTTTCCATGAGGGTCATTTTACCTGCTTTGGGTCCACATTCAACAGTGAATTACATTGTCACTTCCCGGAGGAGCACGTCAGCAGGAGAAAGAGAACACTGGAGCGTCGTATGTGGCCTGTGGGCACCCAGCACAGGAAATACCAGCCCTCACAGTAGTGGACATAGTCTTGCCACCAGCCCCTTACTCCAGGTGAGCACCCTTAGAATTTCACTTCTCTGCACAGAATAATGGAGTATGGGACCTCCTACTCTACACTAATAAAAACAAATGAAAGAAAATAAATGAAGCCAAAACAAACATTGAACAATTTCCATAGAAACTGGAAACTAAACTGCTGAGTTTTCTTTCCCTACTGCAAAAGAAAAAAAGAAAGAGAAATGCAGTAATTCAAAAGTTACAGTCACTTTAGAAAAGGATATTGGCAATTAATAAACTTCAACTAATAATACAAAATCCTTTATGCATTTCTTCTGTCAGATCTTGAGATGAATTACTTTTTGAGACCAAGTATGAGATTATTCATTACAAACACTATGGTGGTGCCACCTTTTGTTTTTTTGAAACTTATCATTGCCAGTAGCAAAAACATAAAAACAAAACCAACTTCACTTTCTCACTCTGTCAAAATGAGTATGAAGAACTATGACTTATTCTTTCTTTACACTCAAGAAAACACAATAAAGTAGATGAAGCACTACACAATAAAGTAGATTAAAACTTTCACACACTGAACCACTACATACTTGTGTGCGTTTCATGGCCTGTCTAGCACATAAGTATTTCCAGAACTCACTTTCCCCCTATTAACCAAGAAGGAAAACAGTGGCATGTGAAGAACCGACACGGAACACAGAGACGGGTTTCAAGATGTGTACGTGTATTTATATACACACAGAGACGTGCCCGGACACACTGAGTTGCCTCACGTTCTCACTTTAGAAGTAAACTAGATGATAGTTCAAAAGCCGAAGAATAATTTGCAATGTTAAAATCACTTATAAATGTTCACTTAGGGCAGCCACAGAATCAAGGGACCTACTATAGTTATTCTAGTCATTGTAAAATGGTATCTAATAGGCATTTGGATAAATGTAAGAATAATACATTTGTTCTAGCTCCAGACTGAAATCACATCACAAACACAAATATTTATGATGATATTTATAATGCTTTGTGAGTTGAGTAATACTTATAAAATTGATATGTACAGAACATTCAGTGTGACTTTAAGACTCTCTGTTGGTGATTACAGGATATCACCAGCCATTTCGGACAACCCAGAGTATTGCTCAATAAATGGGTATTCCCAGTGCATATTTGGCAGAATTTTTTACTATCATATTCATGCATAAATGTTTTTAGGGCTCTCAAAATAAATCTACAAATGTGTTTTGAAAGATACAAAAAACACACTAGATATACTACCTAGATATCAAAACTAAATTGTTATTTGAATTGTACCCGTAGTTACTATGATTGACTTTTTCAATTAACTTAAAACTTATAGATAATCTGTCCTTTTCTCATTTCTAGTCTTTTTAAAACTTACAGGAGTGCAAGTCAATTGACCATGAAGTTTCTCTCTATACACTATATAGAATCAGAAGCACTTTTTCTTTTGTTTTAAGATATTGCTAAATTCACAGAGGATAACAAAAT
>CAUYON010114309.1:0-75907 GCA_963573935.1 Arctocebus calabarensis
AAACTGTTATAACTCTATCTTAATTGAATCAAAGTTAGAAGTGGTCTTCACAGAGAGATGCCCATAAACTTAGCAATGAGACTCACTTTTATGGGCACTGCTCTAGATGTACTTGAACAGTTTAATATGTACAGTTCTGAAAAATAGTAAATAAGTATCACACTGTATTGGGGGTTGTGGCAACATTATTGAATTTTTTATATATATAAAGCCGTATGTTTTTGAGTAGTTTCTATCTTTCTTATATTTTACTTCTGTAACACTGTGAACTTCTAAAGAATGGAAGAATAGAATGAAAGATGCAAGAATGGGGAGAGAGAGAGAGAGAGAGATGCTTTAAAAGTTGTGTGGTTTAATGAAAAGCTATAGCTAAACTCCATAAACCTTCTGAAATAAACTGCTTACCTTCATCCTGAGTTGGAAGATATTTAAATAAATTGTGTTATCTCCTACCAAACATTTTAATTTAATGTCAGTTTAAGAACAAAATGTTTCTTCGTGCATTTTAATAAATTTTGTATTGTGCAATAAAATGTGAGAAAATACATTTATTTTGTATTTTAAATGTTAGGGCAGAGTTCTGGTAAAACTTTGAAGTAGATTGTTTTTCTAGAACATCTTAAGAAGTATTCCGCATGAGGAAAGAGTTATTTAAAATTAGTGTGACATTAGGAAAGCAACTGATAGGAAATAGAAAACTCTGGAAAGAGAGGGGGAGAGAAGACTTAGGAAGCCAGACAGATGAGGACTGTCTTTTTTATTCTATTGTTAACATGAGCCAGATATGTGGGCTTATGCCTTTAATCCCAGCCCTTGAAGAGGCTGAGGTGGGAGAATTACAGATTAGCCAGCTATGGTAACGTATGTGTATAATCCCAGGAACTGCAGAGGCTGACTGACACCAGAGGATCCCTTGAGGCCAGGAGTGCAAGGTTACAGTGAGCTATGATCAGCCCGCTGTACTCCAGTCTGGGTGACAGAGCAAAAACTCTGTCTCTTAAACAAAAAAGAATAGTGAAAGTTTCATATAATCATTATAAAGGTTGGAAGAGTTTATTTCTCTCTTTTGACAACTCTGCTGTAACTGGGAAGGTAACTATTTAAATTGGATGGTGATGAATGGTGATTTAATTAGCTGTCACAGAAAGATGCCTCCTGTGTCAGCTGACATGAATCACCAGAAGAGTCTAGGGTTCAAGTCGTGTATTATGGCATGATGAACTATGAGCCCTAACCAAGAGAGCCTTCTAAAATAATTAGTGCCCCAGTGTGGCAATTGTTAAGCAATCCACTTACTTTTTTTTTTTTTAAAGATGGAACGCTTCACAAATTTGCATGCCATCCTTGTGCAGGGGCCATGCTAATCTTCTCTGTATCGTTCCAGTTTTAGTCTGTGTGCTGCCGAAGCGAACACCACTTACTGTTTTTTAACAAGGCATTTTTTTAAAAGTCTCTAGAACTTTCGTCACATTAACAATTACACTGTAAATTGTAACCAATGCTATTTCAACATAATTTTTGTAAGTTACATTATTTTCAAAGTCAATTTTAACTGAAATTATTTGCATTGTCTCCTGATTTTTCTGAGATTTAGAACATGACAGACATAAATAACTTGATTTAGAGTTGTGTTCCATACAAAAACAGAAGAGAATCTGTTTCCCGGGGGTGAAATTGGCGTTGCTATCCACCCCAACCGCGTTAGAGAGTTGTGAGCTGCACAGGAGAAATGGCCATATAAATTTAAAGACATTTTAGTTCCTTATGAACATCACGGCTGGGCTTTTCATATAATCCACTGATTCTCTTGGTTTGACTTCCCAGTTCTTGGCACAAATGCTTGGTCATTCTGACTAAAAGTATTTTTCCTACTGTTTTTATACTGATGGGGCTTAAGTAAGGAAGTTTTCATTTCTAAAAGGTATCCCGCTGCAATGTGAGATCAGAGAATAACACCGATTTAAGAATAGAGTAGGTAGACTCGGTTTGAACTGTGCGCTGCCCTCGCAGGCCTCTTCCGCATTGTGCTGCTCATTGATTTGTAAGAGCTGGATATCACACTGAGAGGATGTAAAAAATGAAATTTTGGATTTGGTCATCTCGTTTAAACAGGGGAAATGACTAAAATATTGGGAAGATGTCTAAGGAAAAGGAAGTGTGCCAGTTATCACTAGGATATCATGAAAATAGCAATAAAAATTAGAACTTACAAGTCAAAATGACTCTCTCTGATGATTGTTTCTCATTAACGTTTACAGTTTGTTGACTATTTTGTGCTCTGTTAAAGTCATTGGTGTATTGCTGCCAGATGCCTTTGTTCAAAAGGTTACTAAGAAATTTATGAACCTTGTTGCAGTATTTTATATAGAGTCAAATGGAACTTACTACTATTTATAGATTTTTTTTCATTTTATATTTTTTCACTTCATACTTACTTTTACACTAAATTGTATAGGCCAACTGTGTGGGAAATTTGCTGCAAGTAGAACAATTTCTTAACCTTCATTGACAGATAGGTGGGCTATTGTAGTGATCCTATGGGGAAAAAATAAACATCATTTAACTGTTCATTTTCAAGCACAATTTGTGCTCATTACACATTGCATTATGGTGACTTTGTCACAGGTGAAGAAATGAACAAACCAAGTGTGTAGTAGGTAAGAGTTAGCCACTAATTGAATTGCAATGCTCTTAATGGGAATCTTTTGCTGACTTTTGAAGAAGGAAATAGCAATACAGTCTGGCCATAATGCAAGTAGGTCAAAACGGAGAGGACAGCAGACATCAGGAAACAGCTGGACCGTTTTGCTATAATGAAAGCTAATTGACAAAGTCAGTGTCTTTGAGGAAGGGAGAAAATGAGTAATACTCAACATGTTAGCATGCTGTGGTGTCTCCTAAGAAGTAAATGGGATGGGTGTGTTCAATCAGATAATAGGCAGCAATGACGTAATTTTCCATCTAAAATACAATCCTCCATAGGTTACACTCCCCAGTGTCAAAAGGAGTAACTGAAAAGTTGCATGCAGCAAATAGTGTGTTTCAGTAGACATCTAAGCTTTCTATAAATGGAAAAAGCAATAATCTTCTGATAAAAATCATTTTAAATAGTTTTAGATTAAAAAAACAATTTTTTAAAATATCTATTGGTTTTGGGAGGTGGAGGCAAACAGAATAAGAAGGAAGGTATGGTTGCTTTAGATTTGTAATATTGAAGACACCATTTAATTGAGACGATAAAGTGTGAAGACATTTTGAATAATGGTTATTAGCATCTCTTAGTAACAATCTTTTGTTTCTTTGATGACAAAAAGTTTATTTTCACATTTTATCTCATAGCTTTGGTTTTCACAGCAAATCCAAGTATCGTTTTTCTTCCTTGGAGAGTAAATGCTTTGTAAACCTCCTACTTTAACCTTAACTCTATGATATATACCATTAAGGGAAACATGGGTTTTCCCCCCATTAATGATTAGTAATATCATTAATTAGCCATGATTTGCCTTTCTTCACATCTAAAATTTTTTAGTTTATGAAATTCTTTATTACTTCTATCACTGAAAGATATCTTTTAAAGATAAGGTTGTGTTATTAAACATTGGTCATAGCCCTTTCTGAAGCATTATGTGAATGCAAGATAGTAAATTTTTGGCATAAATTGCATTCATCAGAAGCTCATCATCAGTCTGTTGGATAAGAATTGTATTCATCAGGAACCTATAGTATGGTACTTAATAAATTACCGTCCTTCCCAACAGAACTACTGGTCATTGATACATACTTTGTTTCTCAAGTTTGCATACTTTTAAAATCAAGAGTATTTTAAGCCTTATGTCAGCTTTACCTTATTTCTGTCCCTCAATATTCTTTCATAGAAAATGAGGAAACAAGAAAGAAAATTAATCAGGCTAGTGGTTACTTATCTTGTTTAATTTCCTCAATTCTGTGTGTGGGAGGTATGTGTGAAGATTGCAAAGTAGAATATGCCTCCCACGTAGAGTCTCAGAGATTACACACACAAACTCAGAGCTTGTATAAATTGACCAAAGCTCAGAAGTACCTCACCTGGGGTTGAAACCCAGATCTGTGTAGCACCAAAGTCCAAGCTCACTGTATTGCAAGATACAACCTTCTAAATTGAGATACTAAAGCTGAAATACAGTTCCATATGAAGAGGTGGTCTTTTCCACCTACAAGACTGAAGGAAGGTCCTATTCTTCGTTAATAAAACTAATGTGTTTGCTCAATAACCAATCAATTTATATTTTCTGTTTAGTGGTTCTCTTTGTGCTTTTCAGGTAAAAGTGCAGAAAGTGTAGAGGGGTTGTTTTTTTTTTTTTTTTCACTACGGACAACTACTATTAACCTGAAATACTAAGTGTTATAACTTGTACTTCTGAATGGAAAGTTTAGAAATATAGAATCTTACCAAAAAATTGGGACTTAGTACCTCTAAGAATAAAAATATGATACTTTGTATAGAACATTTTACCTTTATTTTAATCTTTGATTCTGGATCAAGTTCAGAAAAGTACCAGAGGCTTATTATTTTCAGAGGCTTCAGCCTTCTATATTGATAACCATATCTGTCAGGGTCCAAGTTGTGGATGGTGGAATTCGTCAGCTTCCTTAGGCCACACCTGTCCATAGTCACCAAGCAAACAGGACACAGCCCTCCCCAGTACCAACGAGCTTCAGCTGGGGCATGCGAGAAGGGTGCTGCTGGAGGCAGGAGGCTGAGAGCATAATGGGTCTATGCAGGGAAGACCACAGAAGGCGGTCATCAGGTCAAGCTGGGATTGTCATTCTGGGCACACGGCAGAGTCAAAGTATCCCCAGAAGTCCTACACTGCACTCAGCCATGCATTAGCTAGAGCAAGCCATGTCTCTCAGGCACATTCTGAGGAAACTTAGCATGCTTGCTTTAATAGAGAAATTCTTAAAAGAATCACATTCATTATTATAGAGTAGGCGTTGAAGGATAAATTTGAAGCCTGAGAGACAGTAAATTAATATCTGGCATGAGGGACCAACCACAGAGGCTGGGAAATGTAATCTCATCGTTTGGAATAAGACAAAATGAAAAGACAGCTTAGAATGGTATAGTGGTCTGTATTAGACCTGTTTATCTTTTGCTGGTAGAAATTGATCTATACTGCAGGTGTTATTTTGAAAATATTATTTATTTCCAAAGAATTAACTTAACTTGCTGGGTGAGACAATTATTAAAATGTGAAATAAAAGTAAAATGTTGATATACAGGATGGCCATAAAGTTCACGTATTATTTTAATTTGTACACTAATTTAAATCACACACAAACTTTATGGCCACCCTATATATTCGTTGTGACCATCTGCTGTTCATAGCCACAGTCCTTACCCCCAGTCAGCTGACACTACAGATAAATGATATTGATGTGCTCAAATGCAGTGTCACAAGCTCTAAAGCCCCATCGAAAAGGTAACATTTTACATTCCTGGTTACAGCCTTGCTTTTTTGTTTTGATCTTTCCAATTTCAGTAACCAAATATTTAGTACTGGAACACACACACTTGCCAGTCCATTTCTCCAGAACCTTGACTTAGTACCTGTGCATAGCACAACAACTTTAATTTCAACCAAGCTTAGAAAGTTGTGGTAGGAAGGGAAGCTGCTCACATGGGGAGTGGAGGGTTCACCTATTACTTTACGCTGTATACCTACTACTCACAAAGAAAATGTTCTTTGCCACATCCTGGGGTCTAAAGAAAGTCAAGGATGAACTTTCCCTTTTTATTTAATTGAAACGTATTTGAATTCCTCTAGTCTCCTACCTCCTCTCTAGCCCCTGCATTTTTTTGAAAGTGTCTTGTGTACAGTTCCATCTTCATGCCCCTTGTTTGTCCTCAAGGAACTAGCGGTCGAATCATAACAATCGTTGGGCTCTCCAACAAAACTATAGGAGCAAGTAAAAGTTTTATTTTAGCATTAAGTATTTTTAATACTAAAAATCAAGTAATATGTTCTTTAAGTTTATTGGCTCAGAACAAACATTTGAGTTAGATTTTATTACTTACTAAGTACATTATGCTATTGGTGGGGATTTCTTTGGGAGACTGAATTATCTATTATCGAATAATTAAGAAATAGCAATCAGAATATCATGATGAGGTTCAGGTATGCTCTTTATACTTTTAATATTTGATATAACTATAGAAGAATGAGAATGGATGCTAAGTTTTACAGATGTGCCTGTTTGGGGGAACATACTCTTAACAGACCTCCTTTAAAAATTTTTAGTGTTAGCCATTTGTATTGGAGATTGCTAAAGTCATCATTCCTGTAAACTGAGATTATATATGACTTGGGGCAAATGGAAACTCAGTATTCAATGGGGTAAAGAGCTGTATTATATTTCCTTCCTCATTTCCCAAATGAGTCCTTGAGACTTTGGAAAACATTGAGGGGAATAACTTTGTAAAAAAAGTCTTAAAATGTAAAAACTGATAAAGTAAATATACATACATAAAAAGCAAAAGTATCCTTTTCCTTGGGAAAGTATAGGACTTTTATTTTCTAGATATGCATTTCAATATAATTTTTCTAGCTATCTACTTAGTTATTCGTTCTAATTACTTAATTCTTGTTAAGTAGATGCAGACCTTTTCTTCAAACTGTATGCTGACCATGAAAATATAATAATATGATAATGATCACTAACTTACTGTATTGTAAGCATTACTCTGAATGCTTTTTTGTACTATCAACTCATTAAGTCCGCACCACAACCCAGTAAGTACTGGTATTAGTGGTATTTTACAGAATATTCTTTAAGTGGCTTCTCTTAGACGACACAGCTAGCAAGTGGCAATGAAAGGATTCAAGGCAGGCAGTCTGGTCTCCAAGCCTCACAAGAGATTCCTTTTTATAAACATCAAATTATTAGGAAATTCTGGAGTTTAGCATTTTAAAAAGGTTTTATGAGTTGGGTAAATGCCTCTCTGTTGATACAGTGAAAGCAGCTTGTTGAACTTCTCGGTTGTTTCTCCTCTAGGAATTGCACATATTGTAGAAATAAGTCTGTGGCTAAAGCAACCGTAATCTTGACATTTCATTTCCTCTAGATTTTAATATTAATGGATGATGTAGTTCCTTAACCTTCTGATTCAAGAAAGGGTGGTAGCTGGAGTGAATTAATAATTGAGGATCTAACAGGAAAACAACTCCTCAGTGTTAACTTAGTTAGAGGGCAATGGCCAAAGAGTGTTTTGGTTTTGTTCTGGGGTAAAAAGTGATGAGGAAAAAGAAAGTCTAATAAAATTTAAAAATTTAAAAGTTATAAATATCTTTGTGGTTGAAAGTACATGTTTTTTCTATGCAGACACCAGAACCTGGTAGGTAGAAAAACCTTGATTTTTTCCCAGATTATTTCACAAGTTTAGTCTTTCTTCTCCAAACCTCATCCTTCTCGTCACTAACACAATTACTAATTTGTACTAATAAAAGATTAACACAAGACTCATAGTCGTAGGCCACCAGGCTAATTGGGTTTCTCCCTCTCCAGCCCCCTCATTGTCAGTCTGGCTTTCACCAAACACATTTCTTTTTTAAGGGACAGAGGGAATCTTGTTGGAGCAGTTCTGTGCCTCGCTGTCAGGAACATACCAGTTAAGTAAAAGCATTATTATTTGTCAAGTCTAGCCTGTAACATTACGGGGTTTTGCTCTGAGGCCAGTTTCCCTTCTAAGGTAGATGTTTTATGGTGGGAGCATTGACACACTTATCTCTAATCTGGAAGGCAGAAAACTCTTATGTATTTATTCTTTGCTATACTATAAATATAAGACATTCAAAAGCAGCTTACCTGAAGACTCCTTTTTTTCTTAATCTGCACCAGTGAAAAATTATCCTCCCTTTAGTTGAGGGATGACTCTTTAGCAAAGGTTTCCACTTTGTTATATTCATATAAAAACAAGTACTTGGTGGACTTCTGCTTTTTATTTTTTTAAGAGAAAATTATTAAGATGTAAATGGGGAATAAAACTAACAGAATGAAAAATCTTTAGTGAAAAGTATAGTTTTATGTATTACTGTAAGTATGGAAAAATTCAGTAGGCACATGGACAAGGACTCAAGGATAAGATACACAGTACTATGATTTGATTAGAGGTAGGACTGGCCGTTATTTTTAACTTTAGCATTTCACTATGTTGTTTTCCTGCACTGAGAACACTCCCTACTGGTTAGCTCTGTTATTGGCATTGACCCAGAGGTACCAAGCAACAAGATCATTACGTAACAGGATTTTTAAAATTTCTATACTTCTTTGGTAATTTTGTTTTATTTCACCTTTACAGAGACATTTTCGAATTACAAGCAATGATGATCTTAGGATAATTGTGGAAGAAGCTGTGGTGTTCACACATACCACATTTGGTAGGTGGGCATGCTCACTAATCTTTATGTACCCCAAACATGTTCCAGATTTGACAAAAAGAGTCAGGCTTTGGTGGTTCCTTACTCCTACCTCTCTGCCCCAAGGAGCCATGTGAGATGAGCTCATCAAAGGGGAGGATATTTTCTCCCCTGTGGTGCCAAGACTGCCATGGGTTGGGATTTGCTTTTATGTTTCCACATGGCAGGTGTGGCCAGGTCAGCCTAGAGCTGTCCCTACTTGAGAGGCAACCTTCTTAGGAAGGCTGGATTAGGCAGATTTAATTATCTACTTTGAGGCTTAAGGAGTATTGCATTCTCTTTTGATTTAATTGTACAATACTTTGTATTTTTCTTGACAAGTGGATGGTAATACTAAAGGTCAGAGATAAGGGTGTGGACCTGTAGGACAGAAGCCAAGGAAGCCGTTAACCTGTTTTTGGCTTAGGGAGCAGCGGGCTAGTAAATGTTTAACTGCTGCTCTTTGAGGAAGAAATGCGCATACACAATCAAATGTAATTCTATTATAAACTTTACTAATATACAAATAGTGAAATACACAATTTACAAATAACAGGAGAGCATATAATACTCTTTGTTGTAAACTTTATATGGCTAATTGACTCTTACAGAATGCTGTACAGACCCTTTTCTATCTATAGCCAAACTGTGGTTGCAACTGATGAATAAATATGGCTCCTGACGTGAATGTCGGTTGATAGTTTTCTTGACACAGAAGAGTAAGATAAAAGTTAAAAAGACAGAGTTGTATGTTAGAATGTCACTTGTTTGTCAATGAAGAAAGCATTTTTTTTTACTGCATCAGGCACTTTTTAAATACTAGTTCAACTTTTCTTAAATGTGCTATTCACAGCAAACCAGTTTATGGTCATGACGTTTTTAAATTTAATCTGAATTATGCACATTTTCTCTATCATTTTAAGTCTAGAGACAATCAACAATAAATTAAGCCCAGATTTGCAGCATTTGCTGATTTCCATAAATGTCCTGATTTTAGGATTGCAGTGTGGTATCACTGAGGATGGAGTTGTGAAGAGATGGGTAGCCCCACACCATTAAATACTATTGCCACCATTAAATTAAAAACCCTTAGTGATGTAGATAATAGTAAATTATTAGCAAGTGATGAACTTTGGGTATTTAATATCTTCGTTATTGATATTATTTAATCAGAAGTTTATGTAACCTTTTAGTCACAGCCATTTTTCACAACTGGCTTGCAGAATTCCTGAAAATTTTACAATGGGCTGTTACAAGCTGGTACAAGCTATCTTCTGCACACCACTGGCGTTAGGCCTTGCAGCTTAAATTAGTGGTTCCCTAAAGACAGGGGAGTGGGGGTGGGGCAGGGGGAGACATATGCCAATGTGCCAATCTGTCTTTTCTTTTTCTGAGAGAGTCTCACTGTGTCACCTGTACTAGAATGCAGTGGCATTGAATGCAACTCACAGTACCCTCTAACTCCTGGGCTCAAGCAATCCTCCTGCCTCAGCCTCCCGAGTACGGGGGACTACAAGTGTGTGCCACCACACTGGGCTAATATTTCTATTTCTTTTCTTGTTTTCTTTTTTCTTATTTTCTTTTTTTTTTTCTTTCTTTTTTTTTTGTAGAGATGTGGACTCACTCTTGCTAAGGCTGGTCTCAACCTCCTGGCCTCAAACTATTCTCCCATCTTAGACTCGTAAAGTTGTAGGATTACAGGTGTGAGCCACCTTGCTCAGCCTTTTGAAGTATGAAACCCAGGGTCTCGCCTGTGGAGATAAGTTCGTGGTGAGCCATCAGGGTTTGAGGTAGGAGCCCCATTCACAGCAGGGGTTGCCAGGTCTTGTTCTCTGTTCTTACGTTGTATTCTTTGGGACCTTATGAGGTAGAGATGGAATAGAGGACTGAGGTAGGAAAGAAGTTCATGTGCTCCAGATCCCTAGCTCTCTACCACGTCAACCTGGCCTCCTTGGGCCTCTATCGTACAGAAGTGCAAATCATCCTAATTCTCAGTTCCTAACGAGAAACTAGGCTCTTGGAGACCACTGAGAAAACAGAACTCAATATGAAGGCTATGGGCTATTTAGTTGGAACCGTGAGATCTTTTGCTGGGCTTGGCTACTGACTCACCAAAGAAATTTTCCGTCTCTGTAGGCCACATTTTCAATGTCATTGTGTAGTATGCTTAAGGGCAAAGCTCAATTGGGTCTTGCCTTGGTATGAACACAACATAGAAATGAAGGGTGGGCTTCCTAGTTCTTTGGAATTAGTACACGGAAACCTGAACTTGGAACACATGGAATAGGGAATAATATTTTATTTTGTTTTGTTTTGTTTTTTGAAAGGGCTTTTGCTTTTTAAAAAGATTCACAGAAAGTTTCTTAGAAAATATCCTTCGGGTAGTTTTGAATGGTGCTTACAAAATCTCACCTGTGGATATGTTCACAGAAATATACCTATTAAGTTAAGCCTCTATATTTATTATACAGTATCCAGAGCTGTCCCATTATAACCATGAAATATGAAATGTGACCTTAATGGGGAGAACTGGGGTGGAGAGGTTACATACTAGCATAAAGGTATGTTCAGAACAATAACAAAAACAAAAGCTTTTTCCTTCTCCTTTGCTAGGCTGAGTCACTTGTGACCAACATGACTGAGTCAGTAATTTCGAAACTATTTTGTAGTCTATAATGCATCCTAGCCAGTGAAGTCACTGATGAAAACTGAGGTATCTTGGCTGAGTGAAAGTGTTAAACTTTTCTTTTAAATGCCTTAAAAATCCATCATAAAACATGCATGTGAGGGTTAAGATGGTAGGGGGTTGTGGAGCAGTGGGGCTGTGAAATCACACAAACCAAAAGTACCATGCACTCAAAAATTCTTTTCCTATTTATGAATTAATCTGGCCTAAGGCCAGGCACGGCGGCTCATGCCTATAATCTTAGTACCCTGGGATACCCAGATGGGAACCTTTGAGCTCAAGAGTTCAAGATTGGCCTGAGCAAGTGGGACTCCATCTCTACTAAAAATAGAAAAATTAGCCGGGTGTTGTGGTAGGCGCCTGTATAGTCCCAACTACTTGGGAGGCTGAAGCAAGAGGATCACTCAAGCGCAAGAGTTTGAGGTTGCTGTGAGCTATAATTACACCATGGTACTCTGCCCAGGGTGCCAGAGTGAAACTGTCAAAAAAAAAAAAAGAATAAAAAGAATTTGGCTCAAAATTTCTCATGGAAAAAGAAAAAGACTAATGTCCAGAGGAAAAAAATAAAAATAATTATTCGGTCATCATCAGGAGTCTCATTGTTTTCCTGAGCAGTTTCAAGTCCTACGTTGATCCTTGTAGTACACCCGTGTACGTGAACTACACCACAGACCTAAGCAACAATAGGAGATGATTAGGGTATTACTTGAGGTTTTTGTTTTGTTTTGTTTTGTTTTGTTTTGGGGTAATGACATTTCCTTTGGAAAGCTTCCTTTAGCTCTGTGAATGTGTGATTTCAAAGGGAGAATGTCTAACTTGACATGACAGGTTATTCTTGGGCGTGGAAAAGAGATTAAAAACAGAACCATGTGATTTATTAATTTGTCACTGCCTCACATTCATGCTTATACAATTTATTTCTTTGTGCTTTAACTTCTCCAACTTGGAAATGTGTGATGTTCTGTGCAGCGATGTTTTCAGGGAACAAAGGGAGCCAGTGGATCATCTGATCTCTTGCCCCGTGCCTCCCACCTCTTGTTATATTATATTTGCTGTGTCATACATGGGGGTCACTGGCTTGTGTCTCTGCCTCTTTGAGCACACTGGCAACTCATCTACACATGCCATCTGCACTGTCTTCTGCCATTTGGATCCCTCATTTTGTAACCTTGTCCAAAGAGATCGTGTTCCAGGAAAACTTCTTGAATGATCATTATCTTTTAATCTTTTGCAGAGCAGAGTACAGAACAAGTGCATCTCTCTATGAGTGCTTGAAGAAGGTCACTGCAGTAAATGCCCTGGAGAGGTAGACTGGCTTCCTGAATTGGCACTAAGCCTGAGCTTGTCCTTCCGAGCTCTGCATGCTGTTGCTGGGGCCAAGAAGCAATGTCAGATGGTGCAAATGGGCACACAGAATCTTACTTTTATGAACTTAGCAAGGATCTTGGCCTTTCATAAATGACACCATTGTATACATGCTACCTTTGGTGGCTCCCATCTACTTTAAGGTTGACGTGCCCAAGGTACAGAGCCCTTTCTGATCTGGTCATGACTCTCTTTCCAGCCTTTCCTTAAGTTATACCCCTTTGTGCATGCACATCAACCTATCCATTGCATGGACTCCCCCAGAATGACTGCTACTTGTCTTTTAACATTCAGCTTAACCATAATCTCTTCTTGTCTCTTGGATGGGAGAAATCTTACAGGTATAAATGACTTGCTTAACTTTCCTCCTTCGTTTCTTATCTCATTCAGCACACTGAGAACATCCCAAGAACAATCATGTCTTTTCATCTCAGTATCTCCAGCACCCATTATAGTGCCCAGCATATGGTAATTCCTGAACTAGTTTTTAAATGGAATTTTTGACCAACATCATACTTTTAAAATTTGGAAAAAATAATTCTTTGTTTTGTATGGAACCAGAAGAAACCTCATATAGCTATTTTATCTTTGAGTACAAATTTTGGAAGCAAGAGTGGAATTCTAGAAGCTTCTCTCCAGATGAATAAGCACAACGTTCAGATATTGAGAACAGGGGTCTAGAGTAGATAGTCACAGTTTTTTTCTTGCATGTGTCAGTTAGGAAAATAGAAACCACTCTGAGTGATTTTCTATTTAAAAAGGGGGAATGTAATAAAGGAAATTGGTTACACTTGTAATGGAAGAGCTGCTATGCACAAAGGGGTCAGTGAGGCAGTGCAGAGTTATCAACAGCAGGAAGCCACTTATACCCCAAGGTTGTAGAGGTGGTGCATCCAGAGATCCAGAGATCAAGAGCCAAGTATCCAAGAACCAAATATGTGGGATTTATCTAGTGGGAGCTGGAGCCAGGGAGGAAAGAGGCAAAGGACGAGGAAAATGAGCAATAAGTGAAAATGTCAGAATCCAAGGAACCAAGAACTAGTCAGATGTTCTGCTGCTCCTTTTTCTTCATGGCAGCACCTCTCTCATCTTGCCCACACTCTAGGAGCTTCTAAAATTCCAATCCCCAAGCCACACGTCAGACCAGGTAAATCAGAATCTCAGAAGGTAGACACAGCATTGTATTGTTAAAAGTCCCCAGGTGATTCTAATGTGCTGTCAAGGCTGAAAATTACTCTACAGAAAATCATAATGAACAGCCCTCAGATAATACCACATTAGTTCTTATCTTTTTCATAAATACTCTTGGCTCCCTGCTTCTGAGATATTCAAGCAGAATGTCATCCTCCACCTTTTCTTGAGAGATGGCATTAGGGGAGACGATGGGAGATTTTTCTCTCAATCAGACACCAGCTTCAAATGAGATGGTTGATCCAGCTCTGCATATAACCTCACTTAGGGCAGTAAAGTTGGCAGAGATCACATCCAGTCATCCAATCACTTGAGCTTTCCTTCAGGAGCAAGTCTCTTTCTGCTCTTTAGTTGCAATATTAAGCAAAGAGTTGGCGGATTTAAAAAAAAAATAACAGTTTTATTGAGATTTATTTAACATACCGTAAGTAACACAAGAGTATACAATTCGGCTCGGCACCTGTAGCTCAAGTGGCTAGGGCACTAGCCACATACACCAGAGCTGGTGAGTTTGAATCCAGCCCGGGCCTGCCAAACAACAATGACAACTACAACCAAAAAAATAGCTGGGCATTGTGGTGGGTGCCTATAGTCCCAGCTACTTGGGAGGCTGAGGCAAGAGAATTGCTTAAGCCCAGGAGTTGGAGATTGCTGTAAGCTGTGATGCCACAGCATTCTACCGAGGGCGACAGCTTGAGGCTCTGTCTAAAAAAAAAAAAAAAAAAAATCAATAAATAAAGTATACAATTCAATGTTTTGCAGTATATTCAGAGGTATTCAAACATCACCATTATCTAATTTCAGAATATTTTCATTACCACAAAAGAAATCCCACATGTTTTACCAGTCACTCCTCATTACCCCTCTAGAGAATTCCCAGGCAACCAGGCAACCAATAATTTCTGTCCTGGCCCAGTGTTGTGGCTCACACTTGTAACCCTAGCACTCTGGGAGGTCGAGGCTAGAGGATTGTTAGAGCTCAGGAGTTCAAGACCAGACTGACCAAAGTAAAACCCCATCTCTACAAATAGAAAAAATAGCCAGGTGTTGTGGCAGGCATCTGTAGTCACAGCTACTTGGGAGGCTGAGACAAAAGGATCCCTTGTGTCCAAGAGTTTGAGGTTGCTGTGAGTGATGATGCCATAGCACTCAATCCCAGGGCAACTGAATGAAAAATTCTGTCTCAAAAAAATACATATATTAATAATTATACTTTCAGTCCAATGGATCTGCCTATTTTGGATATTTCAAACAAATAGAATCATACAGTATGTGAAGGCTTCTTTCAATTAGTATATTTTCATGGTTCATTCATGTTGTAGCATGTAGCATTAGTACTTCATTTCTTTTTATGGATGAATAATATTCCATTGTATGAATATGTCACACTTTGTTTATCCACTCTTCAGTTGATTGACATGTGGGTTGTTTTTCCTCTTTGGTTATCATGAATAATGCTGCTATGAAATCTGTATACAAGTTTTTCTTTATTTTTATTTCTCTTTAATATAAACCTAGAAGTAGAACTGCTGGGTCACCTGGTAACTACGTTTAACTTCTGAGGAAGTGCCAACTATTTTGGCATCATTTCTTTTTTCTTTTAAGACAGTGTTTTGGCTCAGCACCTGTGGCTCAACGGGCTAAGACGCCAGCCACGTACAGCTGAGCTGGCGGGTTCAAATCCACACTGGGCCTGCCAAACAACAATGGTGGCTGCAACCTAAAAAAAAAAAAAAATGGCCCTGCCTTGTGGCGGGCCCCTATAGTCCCAGCTACTTGGGAGGCAGAGGCAGGAGACTCACTTGAGCCCAAGAATTGGAGGTTGCTGTGAGCTGTGATGCTACAGTACTCTATCCAGGGTGACAGCTTGAGGCTCTGTCTCAATAAAATAAAATAAAATAAAATAAAAAAATAAAGGGCTTTCTTATAAAAAAAAAAAAAAGCTCAAGTAATTCTCCTAAATTACTATGATTACAGGCATGAGCCACTTTGCCCAGCCTGGCATAATTTTTGAAACAAAGTTTTCTTCAAGTTATGTGCAATTATTAAATATTTAAACTGTTACAAAAAAATAAAATGTATTGTTCTAAGAATGATGTTCAAAGGTCTTAATGTGACTTTCTTGAAAACAATGGTTAACAGCTATCCTCAAATTTTCACTTTCATTTCTTCCCCAAACCTTTTCTAGAAAAAAGGATAAAACTATTTTATGGGTGTTGTGGGGACTTAAAACTTTTTATTTGGGGGGAAGGGAGACTCAAAACTTATGAATGTGATTTATAAACAAGCATCTTCTGATCAGTTGTTATAGATTTCCAGAATGAATGTAAAAGGATCTATGCCTAAGAATAGATTAAAAAGTGACTACAACATATGACTATGACTACCTGAGCACTTTTTTTGAGTTAGTGAAAAATAATGACTTCCAGCATAGTTAATGGCTCTTGCTACAAACATAGGAGACGAGACCAAAGCTAGAAAAACATCATTCAAATTTGCATCCTGGGTAATAAAAATAGGAGTAAATTACATTATTGCCAGAAACCTTAGAACCCACTATTATGCCAGTGTTCTGATTTGGCCAGATCAGACAGAAACTCAGACATGGAGGGCAAGTGCAAAATGCCTTATTCAGCTCATGGGTGGCTGGTGAACTTTGTTATGTGGGAGGTCTGCCCCAGCACCTGGCAGCTGGGTAGCTGAGTTACACATCATAGTTTGTGGTCCGCAATCCACACAAAGAAAATGTCCTGTGCACCTTTATACCCGGGGAACAAAAGTGGCAAAATGCCAAGCAGCAGTTACATCAGCATGACTTCACTGTTCACTGCTATGGCTATCTAGGAATGCACGGCACTTTCCCATGGGAAGAAAGCCGAACAGCTTCATCTTGTCCCATACCGGGCCATGGGAGTGAACACTTTTTCCTATCCCTACATCCACACAACAAACTTAATAACAAACATTATGCTTGAAAGAGCTAACAGAATGAACTATTGGTAAAAGTGATTTATCAAATGACACTGTTGGACATAGGAAATAAATTACCATAAGCTAGGTGTGGTGCTTCATGCCTATAAGTCTAGCACTTTGGGAGGCCAATGTTGGGAGAATTGCTTGGGCCCAAGTGTTTGAGACTAATAATAGCAAGACTCTATCTCTACAAAAAATAAAATAATTAGGTGGGCATGGTGGTGCATACATGTAATCTACACTACTTGGGAGGCTGAGGCAGGAGGATTACTTAAGCCCAGGAGTTTAAGGTTGCAGTGAGCTGTGACTGCCACTGCATTCTAGCCCAGGCAAGAATGGGACCCTGCCTCAAAATAAAACAAAACAAAAAGCCCCACAAATACAATGTTTTCATTTATGTATGTAAGCATGTATTTATTTATTTATTTTTGATACAAAGTCTCACTCAGTTACCCTAAGGTTGAGTGCCATGACATTATAGCTTACAGTAACCTCAAACACTTGGACTCATGTGATCCTCTTGCCTCAGATTCCTGAGTACCTGGGACTACAGGCGCACACCACAATGTTCAGCTTGGCTATTTTTAGAGACAGGGTCTCGCTCTTGCTCAAGCTCATCTCGAACTGCTGAGCTCAAGCAATCCACCTGCCTTGGCCTTCCAGAGTGCTAGGATTACAGGTATAAGCCACTGTGCCTAGCCTAGGTAATATAATAGAAAATATAATCTTCAATAAATGATACTGGAACAACTGAATACAATACAAAATAAATCAAGACACAGACCTTACACCTTCACAAAAATTGATTCAAAATGGACCATACAACTAAACATAAAATGCAAAACTATAAAACTCCTAGAAGATAACATTGGAGAAAAATATAGATAACCTTGGGTGTAGTGATGACTTTTTTGGTACAACACCAAAGGAACAAACCATAAAAGAAATAACTGATAAACTGGATTTGATTAAAATTAAAACTTCTGTAAAAGACACTGTAATGAGAATGAGAAGTCAAGCTACAGAGTAGGAGAAAATACTTACAAAAGACATATCTGATAAAGGACTGTTACCAAGAAAAGAGAAAATACAAAGAACTCTTAAAACTCAATGATGAGAAAATTAACAAGAACTCAACTCAATAACTAGAAAATAAGTAACCTAATAAAAAAATGGGAAGAGAAACTGAATAGACATTTCTTAGAAGACATACAAATGGTCAACGAGTACATGAAAAAAAATGCTCCCTATAATTAATCATCAGAGAAAGACAAATCAAAACGAAAGGGGATACTACCTCACACTTCAGAATGGTGTTATAAAAGTGTCAAAAGATAACAAATGTTGGTAAGGATATGCAGAAAAGGGAATTTGTGTAGACTGTTGGTCAGAATGTAGATTTGTATAGCCATTATGGAAAACGGTATAGAGGTTCCTCAGAAAATTAAAATTAGAACTACCATATGATCCAGCACTTTGCCCATCCTTAGGCGGAACATGGGAACCAACTTTCAAAGCATATCATTCTCTAGGGTAGCATGGGAGGAGCAGGAAGTACAATTGGACCTAAAGGCATCTTGAGTAGGGGACAACTCAGCAGCGATCTGCCTATGCCTGTCATCCCAGGTGTTAATCCTTAGATGATGGTTGGAACCCAGGTCTAGCTGGCTCTACCAAACTCCCCCCAAAGGCTCCTAGAACTTAGATGTAACTTGAGGGAGAAGGAGTGGAGTGAAAGACACAAAATTTGATGAAGATTACATTTCCACCACCTCAGTGGAATGGAGATTTACAAGAAACAATTATGCAGGAAATTATATATAAAAAATAGATAATGTTTTTTGCATACCTAAACATGTTCCCTAAGATTTGAATGCCTTATTTGAGAATAGAATAACCCACTGATTCAAATCACAAATTTATCTTCTTAACCTCATACATTCAACCACCTATACAATTTCCCCCAGTTTATAAACGACCGCTTCCAACTTATTTATTTATTTATTTATTATTTATTATTTATTTTTTTGAGAAAGAGCCTCAAGCTGTCACCCTGGGTAGAGTGCGGTGGCATCACAGCTCACAGCAACCTCCAATTCCTGGGCTCAAGCGAGGCTCTTGCCTCTGCCTCCCAAGTAGCTGGGAGCCCAGGCGCCCACCACAATGCCCAGCCATTTTTTGGTTGCAGGCGTCATTGTTGTTTGGCGGGCCCGGGCTGGATTGGAACCCGCCTGCTCAGGTGTACGTGGCTGGCACCTTAGCCGCTTTAGCCACAGGCGCCGAGCCCACTTCCAACTTTTTATTCGATAATCCTATCTGCCTTCTAAAACTCAGTATATTAAAACCCACTCCAAGACTTTCCTGATCATGAAGCTGTGAGCATTCCTTTCCCAATTCTGGGTCTCCATCCTATGTATATTTAGAGGATAGTCAATACTTTTCTACATGAAAAAAGTAACATGTGGCCTCATATGGTACTGTGGCTCTCCATGTCTTATTAACTAGTTTGTAATTTTCATAAGAGTACGAACTGTATTAAGCACATAATCAGGAAGGTGTCTCAATAATATTCAAAACCTACGAAAAGTATTCATTGTATCAAAACAGCATGGTATTGGCATAAAAATAGAGACGTAGACCTATGGAACAGTACAGAGAATCTAGACATGAAACCAGCCTTGTACTGCCATCTGTTTTTTGACAAAGCAAACCAAAGCATACATGAGGGAAAAGAATACTTATTTAATAAATGGTTCTGGGAGAACTGGTTAGTCACATGTAAAATACTGAAAAGGGACCCACACCTCCCACCACACACAAAAGTCAATTCATGATGGGTAAAATATTTAAACCTAAGACTAGAAACTATATAAAAAATTTAGAAGAAAATGTGAGAAAACTCTTAATGATATCAGCCTAAAAAAAGAATTTATGAAAAAGACCCCAAAGGCAATCACAGCAACAACAAAAATAAACAAATGGGACTTGATCAAGTTAAAAAATTTCTACATAGCTAAGGACATAATCAACAAAGCAAAGAGACAACCTACAGAATGGAAGATATTTGCGTGCTGCACGCCCAACAAAGGGCTAATAACCAGCATTTACAGAGAACTCAAGTAAATCAACAAGAAAAGATAAAACAACCCCATTAAAAACTGGGTAAAAGACATGAACAGAGATTTTTCTTATGATGATAGAGTAATGGCCGATAAACACATGAAAAAATGCTGATTCTTCCTAGTCACCAGAGAAAGGTAAATCACAACCTCTTTGAGAGGCCAGGTGCAGGGACTCATGCCTGTAATCCTAGTACTCTACGAGACCGAGGTGGGTGGATTGCTTGAGGTTCGAGACCAGCCTGAGCCAGAGCAAGACCCCACCTCTAAAAATAGCTAGGTGTTGTGGTGGGCACCTGTAGTCTCAGCTACTTGGGAGGCTGAGGCAAGAGAATTGCTTAAGCCCAAGAGTTTGAGATTGCTGTGAGCTGTGATGCTATAGCACTCTACCAAGGGCGACAAAGTGAGACTCTATTTAAAAAAAAAAAAAAACCACTTTGAGATATCAATTAATCCCAGTGAGACTGTCCCACAACATAAGGTCCCAAAGCAACAGATGCCAGGGTGGATATGGAGAGAAAGAACTCTCAGACACTTCCAGTGGGACTGCAAACTAGTACAACTTTAATGAAAAGTAGTATAGAAATTCCTCAAAGAATTAAAAGTAGACTTACCATTTAATCCTGTAGTCCCACTTCTAGGTATTTAACCAAAAGAAAAAAAAAAAGACATTTATCATAAAGACATTTGCACTCGAATGTTTATAGCAGCCCAATTCATAATTGCAAAGTTGTGGAAACAACCCAGGTGCCCTTCAACATATGAATGGATTAATAAATTGTGGTATATGTATACTATGGAAAACTATTCAGTCATAAAAAGATGAAGATTTAGTATCTTTTGTAACAACCTGGATTGAATTGGAAACCATTCTCCTAAGCAAAGTATCACAAGAAACAAACATCACATATCCTCAGTACTAAATTGGAATCAGTAGATCAACATCTACATGCTCACATGAGAGAAGAAATTCAATGGAACTCAAGTAGGGTGGATGGGAAGAAGAGGATGCGTAAATTCCCACCAAACAGGTGCATTGCTCAGGTAATCTCACAATTCTCAGATGAAGGACACACCTACAACGTGGACTTTCACCCTATAAAAGCAAACTATGTAACCTAATCATATATACCCCCCATATTATTCTAAAATAAGCATTAAAAACAAATAAAAGGAAAAGGCATGGGACAAAATTTTCAAGAGAGCTGGAATCTAGTCCCAGGTCTTCCACCATAGGAACTGTCACTTAGCATACACCAAGAACCAGGCCCTAGATTTCAAACTAATAACAACTACTCTTTATTGAATATCTATTACATATCAGAAATTCTGCACATATTATTTCATTTAATTCCTCTGAAAACTCTGTGAAGTTCTGATGATTAAATGGGATAATAATCCCTAGCTTGTAGAAGAGAAAATGGAAGCTCAGAGACCTGCCCAAATTATTATAGCTACCAAGTAGTAGAGCTAGGATTTGAACCCAGGACTAGCTGGCTCCAAAGTCTACATTCTGCCTCGTGTGGGTTCACACTACATTGTCTGAAACTCTTAAGGCAGATTTATTTCTGAATTTAGAATTTTTTAGATTTTGGAAAAATGATAAAGTGCATAAACTGAAAAAAATTCTTCTTACATAAAATCAATATCAGATAATCCAATGATTCATATCTAAAAAAGGAAATCATAAAAGTTCTGGATGAGGCCTCAGATAGCCTTTGGGAAGTAGGATCTTAAGAAGGTTAAAATGCTCTACAGAAGGAAATGGAAAGAATGTATTTTTATGTTTTGTTTTGTTTTTTTTTAATTCTGAAGGCCAGCACAGAAGAAAGAGTAGTAAATAGAGAAAAAGGATGTAGCCAAGGACCGCTAAAAACAAAGAGTATCTGGTGTTTGGTTTTAAGAAGGTTTTGCGGCTCCAGCTCCCTAAACATTGTAGACTGCCACTTCTCAAAACTATGGTACATAGGAGGTGGTTTTGATACTAAAACTAAGGAATGGATTGAAGACAGAGATCAAGTTACAGAATGGAAAATAAAAATTTTGCAGAGTCAACCAGAGCCAGAAGAACCACGAGACCGTAACTCCATGGAGAATACTCTCACATCTTGGCAAGGGCACTAGGTTTCCTTTTCCCCAAGGCATGGAATATGAACATTCAGTCCTATCTTATCAAGATCCTTCTGATAACTGGATTATTCTAAGGAAGCTAAATGCACTTCAAAAATACCTTTATGAGGTACTTTTACAAAACATTACACAATTATAATATGGGAGAAGTTATTGGAGTCATGTGAAAACACAAAACTCAAAGAGAATGGTAGAACCAAAACCAGATATCATGATTCCTAGTCTAGTCTTTTCCCAATAGCAATTTGCAGTGGCAGAGGCAGAAAAGTCGTCTGAGGCTTCTTTGAAAATTTTAATAAAACAAGGAGTCTGAAAAATGGGTGTATTAAATCTCCTCTTTTTGTCACAGTGGTCTGAGAAGCTGCTCACCCTCTCACATTGCCTCCAATCCAAGGTGTCTGATACTCCTGGTAAAATTGACTGCCTGAAATTTCCTTTCATATGATGCACTAATTTTTTCTACTCCATTCTTTTTTTTTGTTTAAAGGCTTAATGAATGTGTTAAGAAGGGTGGGCTATACATGACTTGAAAACTTTTAGAATGGTCCAGAGCAATTTCTGAAACCTGGGAGTCATTATATATATTTTAGGAACAAATGAAAAGCTTTGAGGTTTTTGAGAAACAGCAACTAGTTGCCTGAGATTCGGGATATAACATGTATGAAGGCTGTAGAGAACATAGGAGCTGGGCCAGAAATTTATAATCTGTCTTTTGGCAATGGAAAATTACTGAAGATTTTTGAGTAAAGGAGTAATATTAAATCTTGAATGGGTGTCTCTCTTTATATGTGATAATGAAACAGAAAAAATAAAATAAGATTTTGAATGGGAAAGATCACAGGTAGCAAAGTGCAGTACAAGTTGAAGGGGAGCTGGGTGTTTTAGTCAGTGTATCAGAAAACAAAAAACAATTAAATTTTGAATGGGAAAGATCCCTGGTTGCAAAGGGCAGAACAAGTTGACAGGAAGCTGGGCATTTAGTCAGCTTGAGCTGCTGTAACAACATACCATAAGCTGGGTGGCTTAAACAACGAATGAACATTTATATCACAAAGTTATGAAGTTACAGAGGCTGGAAAGTCCACATGGATCATATAGCATGATCCATTTCTGTAAGGGCCCTCTTCCTGCAAATGGCTGCTATCTTTCTTTTTGAGACAGAGTCTCACTCTGTTGCCCCAGTCTTGAGTGCTATGATGTCAGCCTAGCTCACAGCAATCTTAAACTCTTGGGTTCAAGTGCTGGCCTCAATTACTATCTAATTTTTCTATTTTTAGTAGAGGTGGGGTCTAGCTCTTGCTCAGGCTGGCCTGGAAATCCTGAGCAAGAGTGCTAGGGTTATAGGCATGCACTACCTTCTTGCTGAGTCCTCAGGTGAGGTGAGGGGTAGGAGAAAGCTCTCTGGTCTCTTCTCATAAGGGCACTAGTCCTGTTAGAAAAAGCTTGTTTTCATGACTCATCCAAACCTAATTACCTCCTGAAGGCCCCATATCCGACCATCACATTGGTGGGGTTGGACATATGAATATTAGGAATATCAAACGCGAGTCTTTAATATTATTTCTTGAAGAGACTGTTGCAAAAGTTTAAGAGAGAAAGGTTGTGGTTCTAATCTAGGAGTAAGAGTCTCAACTGACTATGAAAGATCTAAGTTAGATATTAGGAAATTGAAATCCAGAAAAGATAGAGTGGTTTCATTTATCAATTACTTCAAATACACAGAAAAAAGAACTGAAAGAAAGGTCACCTTACATGCACTTACCCCAAGTTGAGTGCCAAATACCCTGGTAAGGCAGTATAGGATTCAAAAGCTGCTTGGACTTGTGACTGTCCTGACACCTTTCCCCAAGCTAGAGTGTCAAATACAAGTGGCAGCTCATGTTTTGGGCTCAGGCTGGAAACACCAGTGAGAGGGTGGCTTGGTGAAAATTGGAAGCCCTGGGAAGCCAAGCCCTTTCTAAATGGTGCAACCACTGCTCAACTCAAGCTAAGTGCTGCCTTTTGGGAAAGTGGGTTTAGTGTTTCAAGATCTTTCCAGGTGGGTGGTGCCTGTGGTTCAGTGAGTGGAGCGCCAGCCTCATATACCTTGCAAGGGTGGTGGGCTCGAACTGCAACAACCAAAAAAAAGGATCTTTCCATGTTCTGAGAGAGTAGTATTTGGAATTTGTATGTGCGCTCCACTGAATTTAAAAAATTGAAAATCAAATTGAATTTTAAAAAGCAGTGCCACTGTATAAGCCAAGTAATACACGTCTGTGCTGTATTTAGTCCACAGGCATCTTGAACCTCTGGCCTCTTTCCTCCATTAATTTATAGAAAACTCACTTTACACCAAGGCTTATGCTCTACTCTAAAGATAAAAGGATGAACTGAGCACACTGCCCTAGAATCACTCACAGAGCATGGTGGGGGGTGGGAATTGTAATAAAATATATTGGTGCTGTGAGAGGTTGTCCACAAAAATCGGTTCTACTAGGATGCTACCTAAATTGATACCTGTGTATCTACATTTTTATTTACTATTTCAGTACTATATGTTAACTCGCTCCAAATAACATCTTTCCACAAGGGCTTACATATCATACGATTGAAGATAAAGGCATCTGTGACTATCTATAAGTTATCTTAAATACTATTATTTGGATGGGAAAAAAGTTTTGCAGATTTTTTGTTTGTTTTATTTTATTTTTGGTTCTTGGGTAAATATGGTAAAAGGAGTCAGAAATCAGAGAACTGATCAAAGGAGGAAATAAAATGTTGGATGGTGTATTAGCTTCTAAGGCTACCATAACAAATCACAAAAAATGGCTTACAACATAAATATGTTCTCTCACAGTTCTGAGGTCAGAAGTCTGAAATCAAGGTGTTATGCAGGGATGGTTCCTTCTGGAGACTCTGAGGGAGAATCTGTTCCATACACCCTTCTAGCTTCTGGTAGTTTCTAGTAAGCCTTGGCATTACTTGGCCTATGGATATATCACATCAAACTCTGCTTCTGTGTTCATATGGCTTCCTTTTCTCTGTGTCTGTCCTCTCCCATTCTCTTTTCTTAAGATACCAGTCTTTGGATATAGGGCCACTCTAATCCCAGATAATGTCTTCTTGAGGTCCTTCATTTAATTACATCTGCAAAGACCTTTTCCCAAATGCTGTGATGTCACAGTCACAGATTCCAAGGGTTAGGACATGGACATATCTTTTGAAAGGCTGAAACTCAACCTACTACAGCTGTTCTAGTGCAGTGGTTCTTAAACTGAGTCAAAATTATTTTCATAATAATACTAAGGCATTATACCTTTTTCATCATGTTGACATTTGCACTGGTGATGCAAAAACAATAGTCGGCAGAACTATAATTTTCTTAGCAGGAACAATGTGGTGATACCTGCTGTGCCTGAGAAGGTGCAGGTGTGGACAGTGCAGGGAGAGAGAAGTGGGAAAACCAGCTCTGTTCTAGACTGAAGTCTAAGGAAGCCAGCCAGACTGGCCCTCACAGAGCCACAGTAGACCTTCACAGAGGTAAGCAGGAACAAAAGTCTGAGGCTGAGGCAGAGCAGCAGCTGTGGTTGAGAAGATAGTGATACATATGAAGATAGCCCAGAGCAGGCAATAATCCAGGCCTTGGGAAGGTCATGGCTACCAGACTGGGTCTCTTTTTCCTAAGTACAAGTTTTTAGGGACCTGGGATACAAGATGAAGATATAGTCACAGTGTCAACAGCTCTTACAGAGCATAGACATGCAGGGGATTTTTGTTTTAGCCTGGGGTTTTTCCTGATGTTTTAGCCTGTGTGCAGATAGTTGATTCAGGAGCTAATCCCTGGAAGAGTGATGAGAGAGAGCGGGTATGTGAGACCTGGGAGGAAGGAAATCCAAGAAAGGTGGCATTGATAAAAGGTTACTGGTGGGGACACCTGGGGCTCAATCGCCCTGGAGACAGTGAAACATACTTAAAATTGGTCTCATAAAGAGGCACTGAAGCTAGGGTACTATATCCTTCAATTCCTAAACTCCTTCTTACCTCCCTAGCATGATGTCATTGCAGAGGAAACCAGCAGTGATAGAAACTCAAGAATTGAGTGTATAGAATTGTATGTATGATTGCTGATGGGAATGCAAACTAATGTACTTTTTGGAAAGATATTTGGAGAATACTTGGAGATCTAAAAATAGATCTGCCATTTGATCCTATAATTCCCCTACTAGGTATATATCCAGAAGACCAAAAATCACAATATAACAAAGATATTTGTACCAGAATGTTTATTGCAGCACAATTCATAATCACTAAGTCATGGAAGAAGCCCAGGTGCCCATCGACCCACAAATGGATTAATAAAATGTGGTACATGTATACCATGGTATATTACACAGCCTTAAAAAAAGATGGAGACTTTACCTCTTTCATGTTTACATGGATGGAGCTGGAACATATTCTTCTTAGCAAAGTATCTCAAGAGTGGATGAAAAAGTATCCAATGTACTCAGCCTACTATAAAACTAATCTATAGCTTTCATATGAAGGCTATAAACCAATTATAGTACAAGTACAAGAATAAGGGGAAAGGGGCAAGAGAGGGGAGGGGAGGGGGAAGGATGAGGTGGAGGGAGGGTAATGGGTGGGATCACAACTATGGTGCATCTTAGAAGGGTACAGGTGAAACTTACTAAATGTAGAATATAAATGTCTTAACGCAATAACTAAGAAAATGTTAACCAGTTTGATGAAACTATTTTAGATTATATATGAAATCAGCACATTGTACCCCATGATTGCATTAATGCACATAGCTATGATTTAATTAAAAAAAAAATTGTCTGTAGGTAGGGGCCCTATAGGAGAACTGACTGTGAATTTCCTTCCTCAAGCCTATTATTTACATGTACAGCTTTTATTCTCTGTTCTTCAATTTATTCACCTATGGAAGGATGATGATGGCCATTGAAACTTATAGGATTGTCCTAAGAATTAAATGACAAAATAATGTATGTAAAATGCTTAGAAAATTCCAAGGAGCAGACAAAATATGTTACAATTATCATCTAACCTATGGAATATTCATTAAACTCTCAAAATTAATTACAATTATTTCTCATATAATTTAGAAAGGAGATATTAATAACATATTTGGTACTTTTGCTCCTTTTTTTGAGTAATCTAATATATTTTTCCTAACAGATTTTCACTTCATTAGTGTTGCTCATAAATATTCTTTAGCTGTGTGGTCTTTCTTTAACTGAGCCTTCAGTTGTCTGGAAAGCTCAAAATTTTCATTGCTGCCATAATTAGAAATAAATAACTAAAATGTCTTTCACTTCACCTCTCCCAGAATGCCAATGCAAAACATGATAAATGTATTCATATTTTCTAACCACAATATAGATTTCTAGAGTTAGATTTCTGCATATATTTAACTGGAGTTTGCCTTGATAAGCACAAGTCTTTAATTTTTTTTTTTTTTTTTTGGCCTAGGCATCAACCAGCATGGAGCTAAGAATAGTCTCAGAGATGGTTTCCTATGCTTTACAATTTTTGTACATGGATCAAATTCTGTTGCACAACTCCATCTAGGAACTCTGAAAAATTTAGGACTATAAAATACCTCTCTCTTTATCCATTTATATTTTTTATTTCAAAACAATAGCTTAAACTGTATATCTTGAGTATCACCATGCAAATTATACAGTATTTCCCCTACCACCACCACCAAAATGAGCATGATATTATAGTAAGACTAGGGAATTTGGGCCAGATTTCTTAGATTCAAATTTTGGTCTTGTCATCTAATATCTGGGAGAATATGGACAAGTTTCTTTCTTTCTTTCTTTCTTTCTTTCTTTCTTTCTTTCTTTCTTTCTTTCTTTCTTTCTTTCTTTCTTTCTTTTAGAGACAGAGTCTCACTTTATCACTCTTGGCAGAGTTCTATGATGTCACAGCTCATAGCAACCTCCAACTCCTGGTTGGGCTTAGGCGATTCTCTTGCCTCAGCCTCCCAAGTAGCTGGGACTACAGGCACCCACCACAATGCCCAGGTATTTTTTGTTGTTGTTGTTGTTGCAGTTTGGCCAGAGCCAGGTTTGTACCCACCACCTATGGTATATGGGGCCAGTGCCCTACCCACTGAGCAACAGATGCCACCCTGGACAAGTTTCTTTCTTTTTTTTTTTTCTGAGACAGAGCCTCAAGCTGTCACCCTGGATAGAGTGCTGTGGCATCTCAGCTCACAGCAACCTCCAATTCCTGGGCTCAAGTGAGTCTCCTGCCTCCGCCTCCCAAGTAGCTGGGACTACAGGTGCCCACCACAATGTCTGGCCATTTTTTGGTTGCAGCCATCATTGTTGTTTGGCGGGCCCAGGGGCTGGATTTGAGCCCACCAGCTCAGGTGTACGTGGCTGGCGCCTTAGCCCCTTGAGCCACAGGTGCAGAGTCCCTGGACAAGTTTCTTAATCTCCCTTTGTCTCTGCATTCTCATCTGTATAATGGGCATATTAATAACACCTACCTCATGAGTTTGCTATGAGGATTAAGTGAGTAAGTATTTGTAGACTGCTTAAAACAGTATGTGGCTCTTAGTAAATACCATCTAAGAGTTTTCTAAATTCATGTAAATATAGAAAAGTTGGTATATGTTGTCTGCTTAGTATTCAATATATACTTTTCTGTTTATGATTGATGTTTTGTGTGGGTGAGGTAGAAAGCAGAATAGTCAATCATTTATCTTTGTTGAGACCATCATTATTCTTTCTCTAGACAAGACCTATGGGGTCTCATCTTCAGCCTTGTCCCTTTTCAGACCATCTCATCAGCTGCTGTTAGTAATTGATGTCATACCTCTAGTATTTTCAAAAAATTTGAACGACTCTGTATTAATCAAAGTTCTTCAGAGAAGTATGACCAAGAGGAGATATATGATAGAAAATTCTGATCAGCAGCTACTCCTGGCTAAGCCAATATACATCTATATAGTAAAGAAAATTTTCAAAATCAGCATGCTCATTATAAATTTGGCTTAAAAATTCCACTATTTTTAAGGCAACATTTACTTCTTTATTACCCCTCTGAGAAAATATAAAAATAAATTATTTACAAAATAAAGTATTCTTGGGTCAAAACACTTGATATGGGTTACTATTTCTAGAATTCTGTCTGTCATATATTTGGCTCTATTGCTCCATATTCCCATACATTTGTTTCCAGAAGATGCTGGGCACTAAAATCCTTTAATATCTGTCTGACAATGTTTTGACCAGTTATTTTACCAACATACATCTTTACAGACATCACCATTACAAATATAATAAACAATTGACTAATCAGGAACTAACATACATTTATCCAAATAGAAGAAAAAAACTGGGTTACATATGACTTTTTAAAAAATGCACAAGAAACTCTGCTCCTTGGAATTTTCTAAGCATAGACAAATGACAGCTCCTTGCATAGACAAATGACAGCAATGTCAGAAACTGAATTCAGAATATGGATTGCAAATAAGATAAATAGAATGGAAGAAAAGATAGAAATTGAATTTCAAAGAGTAGTTCTAAAGTTGTCTCAAGAAATTAATGAATTCAAAGTCCAAGTCACCAAAGATATGGACATAATGAGAAAAGAGATAGCAGAGCTGAAGGAAAAGAAAAAGTTAGTTGAGGAGCTCCAAAATACAGCAGAATCCCTCAGTAATGGATTTGACCAGGCAGAAGAAAGGATCTCTGAAACAAAGGACAAAGCTTCTGAAGGTTCCCAAACACTCAAAGAAGCAGACAAGTGGAGAGTAAAAACTGCTCATTCCCTGAGAGAGTTGTGGGATCACTCCAAAAGATCAAACATTTGTCTTATAGGAATTCCCGAAGGAAAAGAGGATGGTCCTAAAGGTACAGATGCTCTACTCCAAGAGATTTTGGAGGAGAATTCCCCAAACATCTCAAGTGATATAGAACTTGAGATAGCAGACAGTTTCAGAACCCCAGCAAGACTCAAATAAGGCATCTCCTAGACACATTGTGATTAACTTTGCCAAAGTTAAGATGAAGGAGAAAATTCTGCAAGCAGCCAGACGTAAGAAAAGCATCACCTACAAAGGGAGAAATATCAGAATAACTGCAGATCTCTCAGCCAAAACATTTCAAGACAGAAGAAGATGGTCATCAACCTTCAATCTCCTAAAACAAAATAACTTCCAGCCCAGGATCCTCTATCCAGCTAAACTGAGTTTCATTTGTGATGGAGAAATCAAAAACTTTAATGACATAGACACGTTGAAGAAATTTGCCATAACTAAACCAGCTCTCCAGGATATTCTCAGACCAATATTGCACAACAACCAGCGCAATGCTCTACCTTCAAAGTAAACTCACCCAGAAATTTTTTGAACAAAATCCAATTTCCACAATGGTGAAAGGATTAAAATTGTCCACTGGACATCCGAAAATCATGACACCCAAAACACAACCAGGCTTATCAATTCTCTCAATTAATGTGAATGGTTTAAATTGTCCTCTAAAGAGGCACAGGCTGGCTGACTGGATACATAAACTCAAACCAGATGTCTGCTGTGTACAAGAATATCACCTTGGCTTGGTGCCTGTGGCTCAAGTGGCTAAGGCTCCAGTCACATACACCTGAGCTGGTGAGTTCGAATCCAGCTCAGCCTGCCAAACAATAATGATGGTTGCAACCAAAAAATAGCCAGGAGTTGTGGCAGGTGCCTATAGTCCCAGCTACTTGGGAGGCAGAGGCAAGAGAATCACTTGAGCCCAGGAGTTGGAGGTTGCTGTGAGCTGTGATGGCAGGACAATCTACCCACAGTGTCAGCTTGAGGCTCTGCATCAAAAACACACAAAAAAGAATCTTACCAGCTCAGCGTCTGTGGCTCAACGGGCTAAGGTGCCAGCCACATACACCTGTGCTGGCGGGTTCGAATCCAGCCCGGGCCTGCCAAACAACAATGACGGCTGCAACCAAAAAATGGCTGGGCGTTGTGGCGGGTGCCTGTAGTCCCAGCTACTTGGGAAGCAGAGGCAGGAGACTCACTTGAGCCCAGGAATTGGAGGTTGCTGTGAGCTGTGATGCCACGGCATTCTATCCAGGGTGACAGCTTGAGGCTCTGTCTCAAAAAAAAAAAAGAATCTTACCTTACCTTAAAGGATAAAAATAGACTTGGGGTGAAGGGATGGACTTGTATAATACAGGCAAATGGAAACTAGAAAAAAGCAGGGGTTGCAATTTTAGTAGCAAATGCAATTGGCTTTAAACCAACAAAGATAAAGAAAGATAAGGAAGGTCATTACATATTTATCTTTTTTTTTTTTTTGCTTTTAATTTCATCTGGCTTTTACTTTTCTTAGTTTCCTTGTTTTTTGTTTGTTTGTTTGTTTTTCATTGTCCTTCCTTATAATGATGCGTAGGCCGGTTGCCTCCCATGTAGCTGGGATTACAGGTGCTCACCACAATGCCCGGTGGTGTTCTTTCCTGGTGGTAGAGATGGGGTCTTTTCTCTGGCTCACTCATGCTTATGCTGGTCTCAAACTGTGAGCACTGGAAATCCACCCACCTTGGCCTCCCACAGCGCTGTGATTACAGACGTGAGCCACCACCCTGGCCTCATTACATATTTATCAAGGGAAACACCCAACATGAAGAGATTTCCATAATTAACATATATGCACCCCACCAGAATACTCCGTAATTCATAAAGCAGACCCTAATGGATATGAACAACTTGATATCTTCCTGCACTATAGTAGTTGGAGATTTTAACACCTCTTTGACAGTTTTGGATAGATCCTCCAAGAAGAAACTAAACAAAGAAATATTAGACTTAAACCTGACCCTAGAACAAATGGGTTTTTTACAGACCTCTACAGAACATTTCACCCTAATAAAACTGAATATACATTCTCATTAGCCCACGGGTCATCCTCCAAAATAGATGATATCCTAGGACACAAGTCTAACCTTAGTGTATTTAAAAGTTTAGAAATTATTCCTTGTATCTTCTTGGACCACCATGGAATAAAAGTTGAACTCAACAGCAATGGGAATCTGCATACCCAAACTGAGTTGTGGAAGCTAAATAATCTTAGGCTGAGTAATAGCTGGGTCAAAGACAAGATTAAGAAGGAAATCACCAGCTCGGTGCCTGTGGCTTAACGGGTTAAGGCGCCAGCCACGTACACCTGAGCTGGCAGGTTCGAATCCAGCCCGCGCCCACCAAACAACAATGGCGTCTGCAACCAAAAAAAAAATGGCTGGGCGTTGTGGCAGGTGCCTGTAGTCCCAGCTACTTGGGAGGTGGAGGCAGGAGACGCACTTGAGCCCAGGAATTGGATGCTGCTGTGAGCTGTGATGCCACAGCACTCTATCCAGGGTGACAGCTTGAGGCTCTGTCTCAAAAAATAAATAAATAAATAAAATTAAATTAAATTAAAAAAAAGAAGGAAATCACCAAGTTTTTGGAACTAAAAGATCATGAAGACACAAATTATCAAAACCTATAGGATACTGCAAAAGCAGTCCTAAGAGGGAAGTTTATAGCTTGGAAACTTTCATCAAGAAAACAGAAAGAGAGGAAGCCAACAACTTAATGGATCATCTCAAGCAACTGGAAAAGGAAGAACATTTCAACCCCAAACCCAGCAGAAGAAAAGAAATAACTAAAATTAGGACAGAATTAAATGCAATTGAAAACAAACAAATCATTCAGAAGATCAACAAAACAAAAAGTTAGTTTTTTGAAAAGATTAACAAAATTGATAAACCTTTGGCCAACCAAACCAGAAATAGAAAAGTAAAATCTCTAATATTATCTATCAGAAATGATAAAGGAGAAATAACAACAGACACTTCAGAAATTCAAAAAATACTCAATGATTACTACAAAAATCTCTATTCCCCCAAATATGAAAATCTGAAGGAAATGGACCAATACCTGGAAGCACACCACCTTCCTATACTCACTCAGAAAGATTAGAAATCTTGACTAGATCTATATCAACCACTAAAATAGCACCAACAATATGAAATCTCCCTAAAAGGAAAAGTCCAGGACCAGATGGTTTCTTTTTTTTTTTGCAGTTTTTGGCCAGGGCTGGGATTGAACCCACCACCCCCGGCATACGGGGCTGGCGCCCTACTCCTTTGAGCCACAGGTGCCGTCCGACCAGATGGTTTCACATCTGAATTCTATCATATCTTTCAAGAGGAACTGGTAGCTATATTATACAACATTTTCCAAAGCATAGAAAAAGAAGGAATAATTCCCAACACATTCTATGAAGCAAATATCACCCTGATACCCAAACCAGGAAAGGATCCAACAAAGAAGGAAAATTATAGACCAATATCATTAATGAATATCGATGCAAAAATATTCAATAAGATCTTAGCAAACAGGATTTAATAACACATCAAAAAAAGTATAAATCATGATCAAGTTGGTTTTATTCTAGGGTTACAGGGTTGGTTCAACATATGCAAATCTATAAATATAATAATCGCATCAATAAAATAAAAAACAAAGACCACAGGATTCTCTCAATTGATGCAGAAAAAGCCTTTGATAATATCCAGCATCCTTTCATGATCAGAATTCTTAAGAAAATAGGTATAGAAGGGACATTTCTTAAACTGATAGAGGCCATTTACAGCAAACCCACAGCTAATATCATATTGAATGGTGTAAAATTGAAAACATTTTTATTCAGATCAGGAATGAGGCAAGAATGTCCACTGTCTCCACTGCTATTTAGCATAGTAATGGAAGTCTTAGCTATTGCAATCAGGCAAGAGAAGGCAATCAAGGGTATCCAGATAGGATCAGAGGAGATCAAACACTCACTCTTTGCTGATGACATGATCCTATACCTGAAAAATCTCAGGGACTCAACTTCAATACTCTTAGAAGTGATCAAGGAATATAGCAGCATCTCAGGATATAAAATCAATACTTACAAGTCAGTAGCTTTTATACATGCCAACAATAGTCAAGCTGAAAAACAATCAAGGACTCTATTCCTTTTACAATAGTGCCAAAGAAGATGAAATATCTGGGAATTTACTTAACAAAGGACGTGAAAGATCTCTATAACGAGAACTATGAAACTCTGAGAAAAGAAATAGCTAAAGACGTTAACAAGTGGAAAAACTTACCATGCTCATGGCTGGGTAGAATCAACATTGTTAAAATATCCATACTACCCAAGGCAATCTACAGATTTAATGTAATCCCTATTAAAGCACCATTGTCATACTTTAAAGAACTTGAAAAAATAGTACTTTGTTTTACATGGAATCAGAAAAAATCTCGAATAGCAAATACATTACTCAGAAATAAGAACAAATTAGGAGGTATCACATTAGCAGACTTCAGGGTATACTATAAATCTATAGTGATCAAAACAGTATGGTACTGGCATAAAAACAGAGTGGTAGATTTATGGAACAGAATAGAGAACCAAGAGATGAACCCAACTGCTTATCGTCATTTGATCTTTGACAAGCCTATCAAAAGTATTCAGTGGGGGGAAGACTCTCTAGTCAAATTTAAAATGGAATCTATCTGAGTTGTAAATTAAAAAAATTTTTTTTTGTTGAGAAGATAGACATTTTTTAGTTCTATTTTGACCGTATGACACAATCCTTCATACATATTAAATATGGCAGCATGTTTTTCCATGCACATAATTAAGCTGATTGCCTTACTATTTGCCTTGACCAATAACACTTTTCATTTTATATTCCATTATAAAATCTAAGGATGTGGTAGCATATTTAATAGCTAAAAAATCAAAAACATTTACTGACAGCAAGTTTATTAAGCAATGTATGGAAAGCATAGCAGATATAGTTTGCCCTGAAAAAAAGGGGGTTATTTCTAAAATTGATTTTTCTCACAAGACTATAGCCAGGTGGTGTATTGAAGAAAATGGAAAATCTATTGATTTGGAGAGTAAAGCCACTAATTTTGAATATTATGCTTTGGCAATGGATGATACATATACTAATATGTACTACATAATAGATGATACATAGTACTAATGATATGAATACTTCTCAACTTGCCATTTTTATTAGAACTATTGATGCCAAATATAATGTCACTGAAGAAATGCCTTGCTTAATGTCCTTAAAAGACATAACTAAATCTAGAGATTTATATGAAGCAATAAAAAATATGTTAAAGTGATTTTCTTTTTCCATTGTCAACACATCTGGTATAATTACTGGTGGTGTCCCTGCAATGGTAGGTGAAAGAGAAGAACTTGTAAAATTAATAGAAGATAATGCAACTGCCACCCCAAACTCACATTTGATGAAGTATCATTGCATAATACACTAAGAAATTTATGCAAAAAAAGCTTTAAAAATGGATAACATCATGCAAGTTATCAAGACTATGAATTTCATGAGGGCCAAAGGATTGAATCATCGCCAATTCTAGGAATTCCTTAAAAGTGTTGATGCTGGGTGGCTCCATTGAATAGGGTGCCGGTCCCATATACCAAGGGTGGTGGGTCCAAACTCAGCCTCGGCACAACTGCAAAACAAAAAAATAGCCGGGCGTTGTGGTGGGTGCCTGTAGGCCCAGCTACTTGGGAGGCTGAGGCAAGAGAATCGCCTAAGTCCAGGTGTTAGAGGTTACTGTGAGCTGTGTGACGCCACTGCACTCTACTGAGGGTGATAAAGTGAGACTCTGTCTCTACAAAAAAAAAAAAAAAAAGTGTTGATGCTGACTGTGGTGACATCATTTACTTTTTGGAAGTAAGTTGGCTAAGTCAAGGCCAAATGTTGAAAAGATTTTATTATTTGCAGCTTGTTATCAAGCTGTTTAGGGTATCAAACACCAAATTTGGGTCAGAACCTGACTATGAAAATTGGCTTACAGATTTAGCAATTTTAGTGGATTGATCCACTCATTTAAATGAGTTAAACATGTGTCTTCAAGGTGAAAACCAAGTTACCAATACACTGTTTCAAATCATAATATCATTCCCAATTAAACTGAAATTATGGCCAGCTAAAAATAAGGGAAATCTTTTTAAGCATTTTGACACATTGGCTAACTAAACACAGTCCTGGGAACAGCAAAAAATGCGCAGCCTTTTTCGATTTGATATAAGAATTTAGAAACAAATTTCAAGATTTCCAGGAAAAAAAAATCAGTATTTGGGTGCACGTGTGACTTCATTTTCAGTTGACATGAATATGTCACTTGCCAATTTGCAAATGGAATACATTGAGCTGCAATTTGAAATGTATATTTAAGGTGTGGCTCAAGGCAACTCTTCTTCCGGAGTGGCACAGAGAAGCCAAAAGGTTGAACAACCCTTGTTTAGATTGAAATACAGAAGCTCAGAGAGATTAATAGAAGACTGTATTACATTTACACAGCCAATAATCTCAGAGTTGGGTTTTTTGAGTTTTAACTATTACCAAGAGACTTGCACTGTCCAATATGTAAAATACTTTGTTAATAATTGTTTAGTTTTAATCACAGGATTAAATTATATTATTTGGGTATAAAGAAAAAATTTTAAGTATAATAAGTAATAAGTTACTAAATATAATATTTAACAAGGCATTATAAAATAAATTTATTAGAATATTATCACATAATTTTATTAAATATTTTAAAATATTGATAGATAAAACATTACATTAATTTATATATTAATAAATATAAATTCACCTGTTTCATTTGACTTTTTTAAAAAGTAAAATTTAAAATTTTACTACTAGAAAATTAACATTTTGTATGTTATATACCCATATTTCTATTGGATAGCACTGCAGTACAGTATAAATGTTTTATCCCTGTTTTCCCTTTTAATTCCTTGTTCTTACTTTTTTCTCCTTTTTTGTTAGATATAACATGTAAATTTTTAGCAGTTCATATACTCCTATAATCACCAACCAGACCAAAATATAGAACACTTCCATCACTGCAGGAAGCTCTCCCAGGCCATTTCCTAATCAATGCTCACTGACTCCCTTCTTTTATGGTAACCACTATATTCTAATTTCCATTACTATCATTAAGTTTTTCCTGTATTGGAACTTCTTGTAAATGAAAGCATACTGTATTTGCTCTTTTATATCTAGCATCTGTGTCAAAGTGATGTTTTTAAGATTTGTCCTCAGGTGGTGTCTGTGGCTCAAAGGAGCAGGCCCCAAATGCTGGAAGTGGCGGGTTCAAACCCAGTCCTGGCCAAAAACTGAAAAAAAAAAATTTGTCCTCGTAGTTCAATGTATTGGTACTTTGGTTTTTATTGCTTTGTGGTTCCATTGTATTACTATACTATAGCTGTCTATTTTCCAGTTTGTGGCTATTTGGGCTGTTTCCAGTTTGAGCTATTATGAATAAGGCTGCTATGAACATTTATTTATATATCTCTCTTAACTTTTGAAGACTGTGATATATCTTTGGTAAGCCACTCCAAAGTGGCTTACCCGCACTCCCAATCTCAGTACCTAACACAATGCCCTTCTTAAAGGATATTTGTTAAAGAATGGTTTCAAACCACCAGTGTGTTGATTTGTCTCCTAGTCTTCATATGGAAAGTAAAGACCAGTGTCAGAACACAGTCTTCTCAAAGTTTCCACTCTTATCACAAATAATGAACAAATAGGTCAGGAAGTCAGTCTCCTGTATTTAAATGATGTATTTTTAAATGTTACCATTTAAAAATAGACTAGTGCTCCCAAACAATTTATGACTAATTTTGAAAGAATGCAGATGTTTCCTACATCATTTTTTTTAAACTAAAATTCATACCTATTTTCTCCATCACTTACTCTTTTCTTTTTTAGCAGCGATTCAGAGAAAAGAAGGTTTTAAGAGGAAATATAAATGTTAAAAAAACCCAGAAAGTATTCTATAACGAACATTACGATGTGGTAGTTAATTTAAAATTTTCTTTTTTCTAGTTTTCTTTTCTTTAAGATATTTATTTGGAAGCTCACAGAAGCCAGACATCCTGGGTTTGAATTATGGATTTGAAATCATGAATGAGGCTAGTGTCTTATTTGAGTCTCAGCTTTTGGGGCTATAAGATCTTCCATACAGGGCGGCACCTGTGGCTCAAAGGAGTAGGGCGCCAGAGGTGGTGTGTTTAAACCCAGCCCTGGCCAAAAACTGCAAAAAAAAAAAACCTTCCATATAGGATTGCTTAGAGGATTAGAAAGAGTGAATCTGTGAATGGGTATGAAGTTTTGTGAAGCCCAGTTTTCATTAAATCCATACCTTCTTCCCCCTATTTCTGTTTCATGTTCTCTTTGTCGCTCTGAAAACTAGGGTATCATTAGGTATCTATCAGCCAAAGTCCCTAAACTATGTGGCCAAGCACCCCAGGGTGCTGTAGCAACCTCACCAAGATCACTGTAGGATATTTTAAATTTTGAAGGGTAACAGTGATATCTGGCATTTGTCAGATGTGGAGCAGCTCTAAGGAGTGCGTAGTTTTAACATTAGATTGTGGTATATTTCTTTCACTGATGTCATATCCTTTCAAGGCTGTGTTTCCTGTGGTGGCTGTGATTAAAAAAATAAAAAGCACCACTTGAGAATCCATGTTCAATAGGATGAGAATGACAGTATCCAGTCTCATTGCAAGGTTTGAGAACCTGCTCAGTAACCTATAGGCACAGACATCTCATTCATAAGTAAGTGTGGTTGTTCAAGAATGAAATAAATTTTTTTCAGTTTATGTGTGTTATTTTTTTCATATGCCTACTAAGTTGTTAAAACATGAATACTCATTAAGTAGTATGTCTTAAGTATTTCTTTTCTTTTCTTTTTTTTAAACTGTAGTTCTACTAGAGTATTTATGTTTACTGAGATATTTATTATTTAGAGACAGTTTTGTCACCTGCAGTAACAGTGCTGTGGTGTCATAGCTCACAGCAACCTCAAACTCTTGGGTTCAAAAGATCTCTTGCCTCAGCCTCCTAAGTAGCTGGGACCACTGGCGTCTGCCACAACTCCCGGGTATTTTTTAGAGATGGGATCTTGCTTCTGCTCAGGCTGATCTCAAACTCCTGAGCTCAGGCAATCCACTGGTCTTGGCCTCCCAGAGTGATAGGATTATTGGTTTGAGCCACTATGCCCAGCCTGACTTAGGCATTTCTTTTGGTCCAGAGGTGCTTTGAAAAAATGACTGAGACACTAGAAAGTTTTGGAACTTTCTGTTCTAACAATATTTAACCTAGAACAGACAATAATGATATAAAGATGTAGCTTTTGTAGTAGGTTTATAATGATAGTGACAAATGTTAAATCAAAATAGTCAAGACTCTATCTTGTAGATAAACATGTTGTTCTATGGAAACCATTTCTTTCATTAGTTAATTTCTACTAATCCTGAAAATTCAATTTAGGTAAATATAACCTCTTCCAGGTAGCCTTCCATAATTTACAACTCTGCTATCCCCATACTCAGTGTCACCAAGATAAGGGATCATCTAGGTTCTCAAAAACCCTCTTTCTACTTCATGATAACATCCTGGAAATGTTGATTTTCTTGTCTGTATTTGCATTTGTGGGAAGAGATCAGGTCTAAGTGAATTTTGTGTCTATGGAATTTGACACAGTATCTAGCACAATATGGGTGCTCAGAAGATATTTATTAATGAATTAATGAAACAAAGGAGAGGATATATAGGTAATAGTAACCAGTGTTTACTAAGAAATTTATAGGTGATTTTAGGGTTACTCTAATGCAATTGTGTTATCTTATAAACAAAAGATGATTTAGATAACTTATAAAAAGACCATGTAGTATGATCCTTAAATTATGTAATTTCAGAAAGGTGAATGGAGACAACGAAGGGTGAAGATCTAGTCACTTTTGTTTGTGGGGACAGATAAAACTGAACCTAGAATCCAGAGCTCCTGCATTTTATTTTTTTCTATATTACATATTGCAACTTATCACCAGTAATGAGAGTATAAACTTCTTGTGACAGTTATGTTCTTTTTATTTCCTTCTGCAATCCTTATAAGAACAGAGCATCCAAGAAATAGTTTTCATAGTGTAACTGGTCAGTGTTTGCCAGGGAAACAAACCAGTAGATAGACAGATGTGAGGAGAATTATTGTAGGAATTGGCTCACATGTTTAAGGAGGCCAAGAAGGCCCACAGTCTGCTGTTTATAAGCTGGAGAACCAGGAAAGCTGGTAAACCCAGAGAGCTAATGGTGTAATTCAGTCCTATTATGGAGTCCTGAAAATTGGGAGATGGATGATACAAGTCCTGATTTGAGTCCAAAAGTTCCAGGACTAGGAGCCCTGTTCTCCAAGGGCAGGAGATGATAGATGTCTCGGCTTAGAAAGAGTGACACATCCACCTTCTTTCTACCTTTTTGTTCTATTCAAGTCTCAATGGATTGGATATTGTCCATATACATGGGGGAGTCATCTGCTTTATTCAGCTTATGAATTCAAATGCTAATCTTTTCCAGAAACACCCGCACAGATACACCCAACAATTATGTTTTAATGGCTATCCAAGCACACACCAAGAAAATCAACATTTCTTGGCCCAGTCAAGTTGATATATAAAAATTAAACATCACCCATAGTTAATCTGATTGAGGCACATTCTCAGAGAAATTACATCCAACAAAAGATAGAAGAAACTTTACAACACAATACAATGTAAAACACAAAAAATATTTTTAGAAACCTTCAGAACAAACACAGACAACAGTAGATTTCTTTGAATTTTGATATATTATTGTTTATTGTCAATATTTCATATGTCATTTTCCATTGAATTCATTCACTCATTCAATTTAAATTAAATGTCCATTATTTGCCTGGCACCAACCTAGGAAAAACACAGGTTCCTGGAACTTTCTGTATGTCAGAGAAGATATTAAATAAGGGCGGCGCCTGTGGCTCAAAGGAGTAGGGCGCTGGCCCCATATGCCTGTGGTGGTGGGTTCAAACTCAGCCCTGCAAAAAAAAAAAAAAAAAAAAAAGATATTAAATAATCATTTAATAGTGTTTGGGAATAATTGGTAGGAAGATAAATACAGTGTACATTTGTACTACATTATAAACAACTTTATACTCATCAATAACCCTGATCCTACCAAATACCGTGAAGGATGTGGAGCAACTGGAATTCTTAAGCATTGCTGGTGGGAATTTGATTTGGTTCAATCACTTCTGTAAACAGTTTAGCCAGTTCTTCTAAAGTTAATCATACACTATCATAAGATTTAGTAATTCCAGTCATTGGTATTTATCCAAGAGGAATGAAGACATATGTCCACACAGACTTGTACATTAACTTCTATAATGACTTTATTCATAATTACCCCAAACTGAAAACAGCCCCACTGTCTGCCGATAAATGAATGTATTAACAAATTGTAGTGTTTCCACACAATGGAAAGCAACAAAAAGGAATGCACTTCTGAGACATCGTGGGAAGTACCTCAAGCATGAGGCTAAGAAAGTCAGACTCAAAAAGAATGTAGACTGTATGACGTTTTGTGAAGTTCGGGAACAGAGACGACTATGCTACCATGCTAAAAATATATATTATAATTATTTGTTTAGTATCTATCTTCGCTGATGCACGAAGAACCTGCCTAGGGAGCAGGTGGTAGACTGGGAAACGTCTGGGAACTTCTGGGGGCAACGGAGAGGTGCGGACATTTCTTGGGGTGGTGGTCACACGGGAGAATCCATTTGCCCAATCTCATTATGTGTACACTTAAAATCTGTGGGTTTTACTCTATATAAACCCAAGTTTTTTTTTTTTTAAAGGAAGTATTACACGATGATTGTGATGGTGGCTGGCAGCAGGAGTCACGATTTTTTTTTTTTTTTTGCAGTTTTTGGCCGGGGCTGGGTTTGAACCCGCCACGTCCGGCATATAGGGCCGGCGCCCTACTCCTTTGAGCCACCGGCGCCGCCAGGAGTCACGGTGTTTTTAATGGGGAAGTACACTAACGTGTGTTCTGGATTTTAAAAAAAATGGCAGTGTGGAGGAGAAGTCTCAAATACGAGAAACTTTGTTCAAGTATTGAATCCAACTGGAAGAGAAGCTGGTTCTACACATTACAGGGCGAGGGCAGGGAGCTGCGATAGAGACGCTGGTGAAGAGCCGTCCAAGTCCTGGGAGTGACGACCCAAGTCGGACCCCAACTCTGCCGAGAAGTCCCGCTGCCGTCAGCGGTTTCCGCAGTCGCTACCACCACCACACGCCAGCAGCTCAAGCCGGACGGGCGGGCGTTCGCCAGCGTCGTGCTGACGTCACGCGCGTGCTGACGTCGCCCGCGGCCGCGGCCTCTGAAGCGGGCTGGGGCTCGGGGGGCGCCGAGTTTGACTAGTTTGGGGGCCGCTCGGCGCTCGGCGCGGCTCTCGGCGCGCCCCGCGAATCGCGCCTCAGGCGAACCAAGCGCCTCTTGCGGGCTTCCTCGCGGATCCGCACTAGCGGCTACGAAGCGCTCGGCTAAAGTTGGCCCCTCACCGACTGGCCGGCGGCGGGCGGCCGGCCGGCCGGCTGCACACAGCCATGGAGCCCCGAAGCATGGAGTACTTCTGCGCCCAGATGCAGCAGAAGGACGTCGGAGGCCGGCTGCAGGTTGGCCAGGAGCTCCTGCTCTACCTTGGCGCTCCTGGCGCCATCCCGGACCTGGAGGAGGACGTGGGCCGCCTGGGCAAGACAGTCGACGCGCTCACTGGCTGGGTGGGCTCGAGCAACTACCGGGTAAGCGAGGTGGCGCGGCCCGGCTGGTCACGCCCTCCCCGGCCGGCCCTTTAATCCCGCACTTGAGTGTCGGGCGGAGAAAGCTCCCATCCCAGGCACGCGTAAAGAGCCCTGGGGTCCGGTGGCGTGCCCCTGCTGGTGAGACTGTCTCTCTTTAAGCGATCTCAGGACCGACCTACCACAACGACCAAGTTTTTCCACATTTCAGAGCAATGACATTTTCCACCCTTGTGAACAGTGACAACAAATTCAGCGATTCCATGAAATGTATATGGAGTAGGACACAATGTTGATCACTTAAAAAATCAATGATGTGCGCTTGAGTTTTTCAAGGTGTGAAAAGAAAAAATCCATGTTAACTCACGTACAGTAAAGGCTCGAGGACTTTTTAACATTAGTATGCGTCTGTCTAAACACTACCTGGAGCCAGACAAAGGGCACATTAGGATACGATTTTAAGTTGGAGATGTCAAGTTAATTCCCTCTTAATGGGTGGTTTTTGTCCTATTTGATCTTCTGTTTCTTTTTTATAATTTTCGTGTTGGACAGGTTATGATCTTTGTCTCTAAGCATCTTTAGGGCTTAGATGCAGGCGCCCGATTGCATTTACTTTTAAATCCAATGAAAAGAAGCTGATCCCAAGACATCGTTTATTTGCTTTTAGTTTATTGACGACAGAAAGCAATTGAAACAGTCACTTTGTTTTGCCTCTTTTGAGGACTGACACGTATTTGAAAACGGATCTTACTGAGCAGGTTAGGCTGATCTTGGGGGGGAAAATTAAAAAGATGATGTACAAGAAGGGATAAGTCTTCCTGAGGAGTCAGTAGTAGGCAGGTTGTAACATATCCACTTTAGGAGGCCCGGTAAATGTTTTATAATTAGCCTGTTCTGTAGTTGATAGCAGTTATTTTTCTTTCTTGTCTTCTGGTGGCAGTGTTGCTTTAAAATGCTGGCCTGAACTTCTCTGGATGAAGTGATTCTTCTTAGCCATATATTCTTATAACCCAGGGAATAGGCTGTATTTTGTAAAGCTTTTATCCACAAGGAGAAGAAAAGCAAACTCTAGAAATGATCCAGATTTAATAGTAAAACCTATTTGAGTTTTGGAAAGATTAGACTTTTACAAGGATAATAAACAGTTTGAGAATCAACCACTTCTTACTGCTTTACATACCATCTTTTTTTTATTATTTTAGAAGTTTGGGAAAAAGTGGTGTTAGTAATATATTGTTACCATTTGGAGGATTATTGTTACTTTGGAAGAAACAAGCTAAATTTACTTTATAAGAAAGGCATAAACACTCAAGATAGTCAATTTTATGCCACAATTTAGGCTGTTGGACAAAGATTGCTCTTTGGTAATGTTTGTTCTCTTTCCTAAGTGAAGGTTGATGTGTCACTTTCTTTTTTATTGGCTGTAGTGAAATGGCTTTAGGCTATTTAACTCCTGAGATGTATGGTCAGTTAATGACAGTTGAGCAGTCACACTGGGTTTCTGTGCTGCTACAATATCCTACTTTTTACCTTACAGGAAAAGCAAGGCTGTGTTTTTCTTTTAACTGGTCTTGAAAAGTTAGAATCTATCGAGGTCTCAATCAGGTTCTCATTTGTTTTTATTTCTCATTCTTTCTATGCTCCTTGTTGGATAACATAGCCTGAGACAATTTCAGCAACCAGAAGAGAACTACTGCAGGCTCCTACCACCTTGTCCACATGCTTCCCTGTAGTTGTATAGTCTACCTTCTTTTCTGTTACAGTGCATGCCCATCTTCCTCTTTTGTGCAATCCCTCCACATAAGTATTAGATCCTTTGCTCTCTTGCCTATTCAAAGACATTGGTATCAGTTCTTTTCTCCTTCCTGAATCATTAGTTCTCTCCTTTCTACTGAATTCTGTAGCATAAAAACTTTTCTGACGTTGTTTGGGAGATGGCATTCTAATTAATCAGTTATATGGATTTTTTAAACTAAGGTACCAAACTAGGTAATCTTTTTTTTTTTTCACTGAGGATAAAACATATTTAACTCTTAAAGTGTATCATAGGAATTTTTTGACATACAAATGTAATTGTACTTAAATTTCAAATTATACAGAACAAAATAATAATTTTTTTTCCCTTGGATTTGTTAGTACTTCAGAGTTTGAGTGTCTTTTTTTCCTTTTGGCATAGAGTGCTATGGCATCATAGCTCACAGCAATTTCAAACTGCTGGGCTCAAGTGATCCTCTTGTCTCAGCCTCCCAAGTACACAGGACTACAAGCTGCCTGGCTACTTTTTTTTTTTTTTTTTTGTAGAGTCAGAGTCTTACTCTTGCTCAAGCTGATCTTAAACTTCTGAGCTCCAGCAGTCCACCTGCCTCAGCCTCCCAGAGTGCCAAGATTACAGGTTTGAGCCACTGGCCTAGGCCCCATTGAGTGTCTTAATAACTGTCATTGCTTGGATAAATTTGAGTGCCTTCTATATGCTGGGAATTTGATATGGTAAGGATCCAGCTGTGAATAAGATAAGGCTCATTAATTCAACCTCATTCGTGTTTATCAGTGACCTGCCATTTGCAGACACTTGCTCTTCTAGGCCCTGCAGATACTTTGTAGGAAAAGAAAGAGAAATCTTTGCCTTTGGGGACTTAGATTCTGGTGGGGGGGAAGAGAAATAAGTAGGAAATATAAATACAATATATAGATGATAGATGGTGATAAGTGATTTGGAAAAAAAGCAGTGAAGGATATAGGGAACATTGGGCAGGATGCAGATGTCGGAATTTTTTTTCTTTTTTAAAAAGAGTTGGGGTCTCTGTTGCCCAGTCTGGAGTTTATATTACCTGAGATGACCAAGGCCAGACTGGGCAACATAGTGAAGCCTATCTCTACAAAAGGGATGGAAGTTGGGGGAGTGCATTGGAGCACAGCAGTGTGATTATCATTCATTCCAGCCTCCATCCAGCCTCCAACTTCTGCATTCAAATGATCATGCTGCCTGAGCCTCCTGAGTAGCTAGGACTACAGGCTCATGCTTGGCTGATTTTTAAATTTTTGGAGAGATGGAGGCCATCCTCCCTCCTTAGCCTCCCAAAGTGCTAGGATTACAGGTGTGAGCCACTGTGCCCAGCTCTTACATTCATTCATTTTTTTTTTTTTTGAGACAGAGCCTCAAGCTGTCACCCTGGATAGAATGCTGTGGCGTTACAGCTCATAGCAACCTCCAATTCCTGGGCTCAAGCGAGTCTCCCGCCTCCGCCTCCCAAGTAGCTGGGATTACAGGTGCCTGCCACAACGCCCGGCCCCTTTTTTTTTTTTTTTTTTGGTTGCAGCCGTCATTGTCGCTTGGCGGGCTGGGCTGGATTCGAACCCGCCAGCTCCGCTGTATGTGGCTGGCACGTTAGCCACTTGAGCCACAGGCGCCGAGCCTACATTCATTCTTAATTCACTTCTCCCTCCTCACTCTTGCTTTATGGTCTTCATTTGGTAAAAATGTAATAATGTCCTCATTAGTATAGTGGTGAGTAAAAAAAATAATAAAAATACAATAATGGTTAATCTCTGCCTACCTCAAACCTAAACTGATGTAGCTGAAGGTGAATAGAAAACAATGGAAAACCTCTTCCACTGGTTTGATTTTAAATTCCTGATCTTCAAGTGGGTCCTTAATGCTGTCTGGTAGTCATATTATATTAGTTTATAGATATTAGTTCATATTAGTTTCATTTAGACAGCTATTTTACATCTTTTCCTCTCCCATTGGTTAGACCTATCAGTATTTCTTCTGTTGTCATTGTCAGCTGAGGCTTTACTTCCTACTTTACTGAGAAAATTGGAGGAATAAGAATTTCTTAAGACTCCCTGTACTGTATTTACCTACCTCTAGCCTTTTTACCCATAGCAAGCTCTCAATATTTATTAGATTGGTAACTGAAAGCACACTTGTACACTTATCCCTTCATTTATCTATTAGTTGCATTCCTGGAAAACTTGGATACTAAAACCATCTCCCTCTCCAAAAAAAAATCAGTTAAGTTCTAGGCCCATGTACGTCAAATAGGATTTTCACCTACTTGAATGTCTGCCCCCAAGGCTGCCTAGTGTGGCCATTGACTTTTTTGGGCTGCTTACCTCCCATATAGTAATAAGTGTGTACCCCATCTTTCATCTCTTTTGAGAACTATTGTTCTTAGGTGTATGTCTAGAGGTAATGTTGGGTTTTACTTCCTTTGTTCCCTCATTCTATCTAGAGTTAACCTCTATTTTTAATTTTGCTATTTGTTTCCCTTTGGTTTTGAGGGAAATAATTTTATTATTTGTTTATATACAAAAAACCCCCTAGTTTTAAAAGGTTATGGCCAGGCACAGTGGGTGATGTCTGTAATCCTAGCATTCTGGGAGGCTGAGATGAGAGGATCTCTTGAACTCAAGAGTTTGAGACCAGTCTAAGCAGGAGCAAGACTCTGTCTCTACTAAAAAGTAGAAAAAATAGCTGTTATCATGGTAGGTGCCTATCATCCCAGCTGCTTGGGAGGCTGAGGCAGGAAGATCACTAGAACCCAGGAGTTTGAAGATGCTGTGAGCTAGGCTGATGCCTTGGCACTCTAAGCTAGGTGACAGAGTGAGACTGTTTCAAAAAAAGAAAAAAAGAACTATATATATATATAAATTTATTTAAAAATAACCTACTTTTCAGGTTTTCAAAGTTTATAAGCCGTTAGGTTTTACTGATTTAATCTGTGCATACGTGTGCATTTTCTTTTTCTCCCCTACCCCCGCAGTTTTTGGCCATGGCTGGGTTTGAACCCACCACCTCCTGTATATAGGGCCAGCGCCCTACTCCTTTGAGCCACAGGCACCCCCTTCATGTGCATTTTCTTAGCCAATGACTCTACTGCATTCTTTGTTTTTTTTTAATTTCAAAATATTGCATTGGTACATACATTTTGGCTATATAATTCACTTTTTGTACATTTTAAGTCAAGGTTATAAGTGTGGCCTATATCCATAGCACCAGTTGGGAGTGAATTTACCATTTCTCCCTTTACCCCTTTCTACCTACTTGTAAGGTATAGCTCATTGAAGAAGTGTAGCCAAATTACTGTGTTTTGAAGTCATTTGGAATAGTCTTTGGTATAGTTATGCTACTAACTGGATATAAATTTAGATTTCGTTTATTTTATCTCATTTTCAATGAAAGTTCTTGCTAAAAGAAGATATTGTTTGAAGAAATCTTGTTTTTTCATTGTTGCTTATATTCTATTCACAACCACTAATTTTTTTTCTATTTATCTTAGTATCATTGTTTTAAATAAACATATCTATTTTATTCTCCTTTTTTGATATATATGCTTTTCCCCAACTTGCTTTTTTCACTTAACAAGATATCTTAGACATCATTGCTTAGCAGAAGTAGTATCATCTTTATTTTTATTTTCAAATGTGATAGTACCCTATAGTGTACCACATTTTATTGAATCTGTCCCATACTGATGAATGTTTACTTGGTTTCTAGTCTTTTGGAGTAAATCTTCTTTGCATATATCTTTTCATAATCTTGCTAGTATATCTTGGGTATAGATGTCTATGTTCTTTTTAAGAGTATATGTTTTTCCTGCTTATTTGAGGTACAGCTTTGATTATATATTTTTACATATAATTGAGTCTGTTTTTGGATTTTTCAATTATGTTTTTAGCAGCTTTATTGTTATAATTCACATTCTATACAACTCACTTATTTAAAGTGAGTAATTTCACTCACAAGTGAAAGTAATTTATTGATTTTTATATATCCACAGGTTTGTGCAGCCATCACAATTTTAGAACATTTTCTTCACTTCCAAAAGAACCCTATACCTTTTAGCTATTACCCCACACTCCACACCCACCCCACCCAGTTCTAAGCAACCACTATTCTACTTTCTATAGTCTCTCTCTCTCATTATACATTTGAGTGTTTTAGACATTTCTTATAAATTGAACCATATAACATTTGTCCTTTTATTGGTGTTTTTCACTTAAAATTTTCAGGGTTCATCCATGTTGTAGCATAGATCAGTCATTCCTATTTGTAGCCAAATAAAGTTCTATTGTATTTATATACCACATTTTGCAACACATGTTTGATGGACATGCAGGCTGCTTCTCATCTTTTGGCTATTGTGAATAAGGCTGCAATGAACATTGATGTGTGATAATATATCTAAAAACCATTCAATGCATGACTATCTGTCTGAGTTCATTTCCTTTGGGTATATACTTAGGAGCAGAGTTGATGGGTCATGTGGTAATTCTAAGTTTTGGAAGAACTGCCAAACTCTTTTCTACGGTGACTGTACTATTATACATTCTCACCAGCAATATTGAAAGGTTCCCATCTCTTTACATGTTTACCAAGGCTTGTTTTTTTCCATTTTCCTGGTAGATGTGAAGTGGTGTCTTGCTGATTTGCATTTCCATTATAATAAAGATGTGGAGCATCTTTTTATGTACTTACATCCATTTGTCTATCTTCTTTGGAGAAATACCTACTCAAGTCCTTTGCTCTTTTTTTTTTTTGAGACATTTTCTTACTCTGTCTTCTTGGCGCTAGAGTGCCAGGGCCATAGCCTAGCTTACAGCAACCTCCAGTCCCGAGCTCAAATGATCCTCCTGCCTCAGTCTTCCAAATAGCTGGGATGCACCACCATGCCCAGCTAATTTTTCTATTTTTAGTAGAGACAGGTTTCACTGTCATTCATGCTGGTCTTGGACTCCTGAGCCCAAGAAGACCTCCTAACGCATTTTCCCAGAGTGCCAGGATTATAGGTGTGAACCACTATGCCTGACCTCATTTTTGTTTTTTTAATAGATTTTATTTTTTAGTGCAATTTTAGATTCACAGCAAAATTGAATAGAAGAGACATACAAAGGGTGCCAAAAAATGTATACATATTTTAAGAGGTATTATCTGTGTATTACTTTTCAAAGTTAAATTGTAGAAGGTACTGTTACTGGTCAAGTGTACCTAGACATGCTATGCATATCCATTTTACCTGCAATTTGTACACTTCTTGGGAATCATTGATTTTACTTCCAACAAGATCTTTCAAAATGTGTGTACATTTTTGGCTCTGGTATATTTTTCAAATACTCCCCTGCCTCCACATAACACATGGCCTCCCCCACTGTCAACATCTTCCTCTAGACATTGTCTTTCATAGAGCAGAAGTTTTTAATTTTAATGAAGTCTACTTTATTAATTATTTCTTTTGTGGATGATGCTTTTGGTATCATATCTAAAAATTATCACCACACCAAGATCAATTAGATTTTTTCCCCATTTTATCTTCCAGAAGTTTTATTGTTTTCCGTTTAGTTTTATAATCCATGTGAGTTAATTTTTTGAGATGGGCGTAAGGTTTAACCTTACAATGGAACAATGATATTCCAGCATTGTTGAAAAGACTGTCTTTTCTTAATTGTATTCCCTTTCCTCTTTTGTCAGAGGTCATTTGACTGTATTCATGTGAATCTATATCTAGGCTTTCTATTTTCTGTTTGCTCATTTTAAAAAGTTGGCTTGTCTTTTGACTATTCAGTTGTAAGAGTTCTTTAGATATCCTGGATGCAAGTCACATATAGAGATATGATATATAAATATTTTCTCTCATTCTACTGTGTGTCTTTTCATTTCTTTTATTTTTTTTTTAAAGACTAGGTATTTTTTAATTTGGATAAGTAATTCATTTTTTTTGTTTTGGTTTGTTCTTTGTATCTTACCTAAGAAACCTGACCAAGGTCACAATGATTTATCCCATGCTTTCTTCTAATAGTTATATAGTTTTTGTTCTTTCATTTAGGTTTATGATCTATTTTGAGTTATTATGATTTGAAGTAACAGTCCAACTTTATCTGATTGTCATTGTCTCATGTTGAATGGTCTTGGCACCCTGTTGAAAATCAGTTGCCCATAAATGTATGGATTTATTACTGGGTTCTCTTATGCCATTATCACACTATCTGGATTACTATAACTTTGTAGAAGTTTTAAAATTGGGAAGTTTGAGTCCCCCACCTTTTTTTTTTTTTTTTTTTTTTGAGACAGAGCCTCAAGCTGTCACCCTGGGTAAAGTGCCGGGGCATCACAGCTCATAGCAACCTCCAATTCCTGGGCTCAAGTGAGTCTCCTGCCTCCGCCTCCCAAGTAGCTGGGACTACAGGTGCCTGCCACAATGCCCGGCCATTTTTTTGGTTGTAGCCATCGTTGTTGTTTGGCGGGCCCAGGCTGGATTGGAACCCACCAGCTCAGGTGTACGTGGCTGGCGCCTTAGCCCGTTGAGCCACAGGCGCCGAGCCATGAGTCCTCCAACTTTTTAAAAATTTTCAAGATTGTTTTGACTATTCTGGGTCCCTTGAATTTCCAGATGAATTTTAGCTTGAGCTTGTTACCGTCTACAAAGAAACCAGTTGGCTATCAGATAAATGTTTTGCACATAGTTTCTTCTAGCCTGTGGCTTATCTTTTCATTTTCTTAGCCATGTATTTTAAAGAAGCAAAAGTTTTTAGTTTAGTAAAGTATAGCTTATCAATTCCTAAGTCAGAAGCTTTTCCCTTGTGTTTTATTCTAGTGGTTTTATAATTTTAGGTTTTATGTTTATGTGTCTGATCCATTTTTTGAGTTAATTTTTGTAAATTATGAAAGGTATAGGCTGAGGGTTTTTTTGCACGTAGATGTTTAATTTTGTTGCATCACTATTTGTTCAAAGACTATTTCCTTCATTGAATTGACTTTGCACAGTTGTTGGATATCAATTGACTGTGCAGGTCTATTTTTGTGCTCTCTTTTCTGTTCCATTGATTTATATGTCTATCCTTTTATACATACCACACTATCTTGATTATTCTAGCTTTATATTAAGTCTTTTTTGGAAAGAGAGTCTCAAGCTGTCACCCTGGGTAGAGTGCTGTGGCATCACAAGCTCACAGCAACCTTAAACTCTTGGACTTAAGCGATTCTCTTGCCTTAGCTTTCCAAGTAGCTGGGACTACAGGCACCCACCACAATGCCTGACTATCTTTTTTATTGTTGTTGCAGTTGTCATTGTTGTTTTAGCTGGCCTGAGGTGGGTTCAAACCTGCCAGCCTTGGTGTATGTGGCCGGTGCCCTACTCACTGAGCTATAAACACCACCTATAGTAAGTCTTGAAATCAGGTAATTTCATTTTAATTTCCTTATTCAATGTGGTATGGGTATTTTAATTCATTTACTTCTCTTTTTTCCTTTTTTTCTCTTTTTATTTTTGGAGACAATGTATTGCTCTGTTGCCTAGGCTAGAGTGCAGTGGTGTCAACATAGCTCACTGTGACCTCAGACTCCTGGCTCAAAGAATCCTCCTTCTTCAGTCTTGCAAGAGCTGGGACTACAGGCAGGTGTGTGCTCCCACACCTGGCTAATTTTTCTATTTTTTTGTAAAAACAGGGTCTTGGTCTTGTTCATACTGTTCTGGAACTCCTGTTCTCAAGCAGTCCTTCCATCTTGATCTCCCAAAGTGTTAGGATTATGAGAAGGAGCCACTAGGCCCATTTACCTTTCTATACGTATTTCAGGATCAGTGTGTCACTTGTCAATTTCTTTGACAAATCCTGCTGGGATTTTGGTTGAGATTGCATTCACTCTGGAACACTTTGCAAGTGTTGAAAACGTAATAATACTGAGTTCTTGGCTCGGCGCCTATGGCTTAGCGGGCTAAGGTGCCAGCCAGGTACACCTGAGCTGGCGGGTTCGAATCCAGCCCCAGCCCGCCAAACAACAATGACGGCTGCAACCAAAAAAAATGGCCGGGCATTGTGGCGGGCACCTGTAGTCCCAGCTACTTGGGAGGCGGAGGCGAGAAACTCGCCTGAGCCCAGGAATTGGAGGTTGCTGTGAGCTGTGATGTCACAGCACTTTATCCAGGGTGACAGCTTGAGGCTCTGTCTCAAAAGAAAAATAATATTAATACTGAGTTCTCCAATCCATGAATTTGGAGTACACGTATCTATCCTTTTAGTTCTTTTTATTATTTTCATCAGCATTTTGTAAGTTCAGCATATAGATCCTATACTTAATTGGTCTGAGTATTTTGTGGTTTTTGTTAGTTTTGTAAAGATATAAATGATGCTTTTTTTTTAATTTGAATTTTTTTTTTTGAAACAGAGTCTCTCTTTGTCGCCCTTGGTAGAGTGCAATGGTGTCACAGCTCACAGCAACCTCCAACTCTTGGGCTTAAGCAATTCTCTTGCCTCAGCCTCCCAAGTACCTGGGAACACAGGCACCTGCCACAGTGCATGGTTATTTTTTTGGTTGATGCAGTTGTTATTGTTGTTTAGCTGGCCAGAGCTGGGTTTGAACTGGCCAGCCTGGGTATATGTGGCCAGTGTCCTACCCACTGAGCTACAAGCGCCACCTGAAATTTTGATTTTTGAAATTAAGTGCTAGTATATAGAACACAATTGATTTTTTATAGTAACCTTTTAGCCTGCAACTTTATTAAACTCACTAAATCTAGTGTTTGTTAGATCTAGTTTTTAATATTTAATTTCAACTATTTCCTGAGTTACTTCTTTATGTAGATCTAAGTTTTTGTTTGCTGTCATGTTTTTTGCCCGAAGATTTTCCATTAACATTTTTTATAATACAGATCTGTTGTAATGATTCTGTCAGATTTCATTTACTTGAAAAAAAAAATTTTTACTTCTCTTTTTGGAAAGATGTTTTACCTAGGGATAGAATTTTGATTTGATGGGATATTTTTGCAGTATAGTAATCTCCCCTTACCTGTTGTTCCATTTTCCATAGTTTCAGATACCCACAGTCAACCATGGCCTAAAAATAAGTAAGTATAATAATAAGGTATCTTGGAAGAGAGAGAAATAAGGTATCTTGGAAGAGAGAGAAAGATCACATTCATTTAACTTTTATTGCAGTACATTGTTATAATTACTCTATTTTATTAGTTATTTTTGTTGATTTCTTACTGTCCTTCATTTATAAATTAAACTTTATCATAGGTATGTATGTATAGGAAAAAGCATAGTGTATGTAGGGTTTTGTACTATCTGACGTTTTAAGCATTCACAGGAGTCTTGGAATGTATCCCCTATAGGTAAGATGGAACTAATGTACTGTAAAGATGTTCCTCTGTTGTCTTTCAGTTAACTACTTTTTTGGCAGAAAGTCTTCTATATTTGTGTATTAAATGTGTCTTTTTTTCTGACTTAAGATTTTTTTTTTCTTTTGGTCTCAACAAATTGAATATGATATGTCTTGATTTTTTTTTTTTTTACTTTTCATTTTTGAGGTTTTCTAAGACATTTAGATGAATCATTTGATGCTTTTTATTATCTCTACTAAATTCTTGGCCATTTCTCTCCAAATATTTCTTCTGCCTTATTTTCTCTTCTTTTTCTAGAATTCCAGTGCAATTTTGAGACTTTTTCTGGAATGGCAACCAGAGCTGTCATTGTATGAGCACTGATAATTAAGTTCATGAACTCATCCTAGAATAAAGGCTTTGAAGGGTAGACTAGGCACTGGCATTGGTGCATAACTTCCCAAGGGGAGTACTTCAGATTTGACCATAGTGATATTTAGCAATGAGGTATGTAGCACTTTTTCTAGGAAGAGTTTGCAAACTTAATTCTCGTGTATATATACAGGATGGCCATAAAGTTCATGTGCAATTTAGAATAGTTGTTTATTTGCACATGAACTTTATGGCCACCCTGTATTAGACAATTTGGTACTGTCCCACTGCTCTTCACTGCTTTGTCTCCAAACCATTCCCCCTTTTTTTCCCTGTTTGTATTTCAGTTAGGATAATTTCTGTTAACCTACTTTCAAGTTCACTGATTCTTCTCAGTGTCATATCTGATGAGCGTCTTAATCCTTATACCAAGGATTTTTTTAATGTGTTTTTTTTATTTGCATTTGAGTCTGCCTTAAGGTTTTTGTCTCCCTGCTGAAATTCCATAGGTCTTCCTATGTTCCTGTTCTTAAATGATTTTCATCATCTTCTTGCCCCTTTCCCAGTAGTAGACTGTGGTTCCTTCTAATTTCATGCTTGCTAGCCTGCTTGTGAGGAGTGGGAGTATTTTGTTTTTCTGGTTCAGTTTCAGTCTTAGGAGGATGTTTGTCCTTGAATCTTAGAGTAAGGTTTTTTGAAGATCATATTTCTCCTCAACTCCAGACCTTTTATTACCTGGTCCCAGGATGGTTTTCTGCTCCTTCCTCTCTGAAGTAGAAGGCTTTTTTTCCTTTCCTCAAAAGCAACAATGAGTTTCACCTGTGCCCTGGACAGGAGGCAGGCAGCATGGCGTAGTTTACAGTGTTTGATGTCCTTTTCTCTGTAGCATCAAAATTTTGTTTTATAGAGGATAAGGGTACTAGAAGCCTTTGTGCTTTTCTTGCACAGGCAGCTGCTTCCCTTTTCCAGTTCTGTACAACCAAGAGATATTTTCTTCTTGCCCAGCTCTTAGTCCTAATTATGAGCGTCCAGTGGAGGTTTGTGGAGAAAGATCTTGCAAGTGGGTGCAAACTCTCCTTGTGTTTGTGGCTACTGAAGAGTCTCTATTTTCATACTAGCCCACACTAAGCTGTAAATAATTTTGTTAAATATAGCAGAATTTTTACTACTTGTATCGTAGCTTCATTTTCCTCCTGTCCTCCCTTGTCACACGTGACTTACTGCTGTGTCCCATGTCTCTCTTTAGATTTCAGTCTAGTTGGTCATCCTCCAGCCTCTGCTTTCTTTCTTTCTTTCTTTCTTTCTTTTTTTTTTTTTTTTTAAAGACAGGCTCTCTCTGTTTCCCTAGCTGGAATACAGTGGCATGGTTATAGCTCAATTGATTCTTCCACCTGAGTCTCCTGAGTAGTTGGGACTACAGGCACACACTACCATACCAGGCTACTTTTTTCTATTTTTGTAGAGTTGGGATCTTGTTCAGGCTGGTCTTGAATTCCTGACTTCAGGTAGTGTCAGGAAACCAGCCCTGACAATGCTGAGTCTAATTCCTTGTGACCCAGTGGGGTGAGAAACCAGTGGAAAATTATTATGAAAGTTATAAAGAATAAAGAGACAAAGACAAAGAGATAGTTTTAAGAACAGTGGGGATTCAGGAGGCGGCACACCCTTCTTCATGAGGCTTCCAGTATGCTGCCTCACATATCAGGCTACTAGCTATGTATTTATTTCATACATCGGTGTTACAATCATAAATCTCATGAAGGCACGGCAAACAATCCTATCGTGGTTCTTGCTGTACTTGCATTTCTATAAACTAGACTAATTCTACAACTAATTATGTTAATTGTATGGATTTACTTGCTACTTTTTATTGTTTTAAGGTATTTATGATCTTAATATAAACAGTTTTGACAAGGTAGCCAATTAGGGGCTGACTCAAGGGACCAAAGCCTGGCTGACCCATAGTCACACATCACAGATGTGATGTTTTATTACTCTGACAGCCTTGTGTCCAAACAGACTCCTCTGGCCAGACTAAGGTGACAGAAGGAAAAAGATATTTCATTTCCTCATCTTGTATGGAGCAAATCTTCCTGTGTTGAACAAAGTATAAAGATTCCTTACTCCCAAAAAGCACTCTCCCGGAGCACACAACTCCTTTCTTGAGAGAGAACAGCCTCAAAGCCTGCAGCTTGTGGCTGTCAGGAAGCTGTGGGGGGGAGGGAGTTTTTTGTTTTTTTTTTTTTTGAGACAGATCCTCAAGTTGTCATCCTGGATACAGTGCTATGGGCATCATAGTTCACAGTAACCTCCAATTCCTGGGCTCAAGCAAGTCTCCTACCTCTGCCTCCCAAGTAGCTGGGACTACAGACGTCCGACACAACACCCAGCCATTTTTTGGTTGCAGCCATTATTGTTGTTTGGTGGGCCCAGGCTGGATTTGAACCCGCCAGCTCAGGTGTACGTGGCTGGTGCCTTAGCCTATTGAGCCACAGGCGCCGAGCCGGAAGGTGAGGTATTCAGCATGCCAGGCTTTAGAATATTAAAGTGACAAAGTCTCATGCTTTGCTCTCAAAGCCAGGAATTGCATCTGAATCAATCCTCTATTACTGTCTCCCTTTGTCCATACTCTGCAATTCTGTTCCTAATAATATTTCTAATCTACTAACAATTAATAATTGAATATTGGTTTCAAATTTATAAAATCATTATTACTAGCAAGCACATCAAAATAGGACTCTTCCCTTAAGTATTCCCAAATGCACTCTTCAAAGCAGTCCTCCAGCCTTGGCCTCCCAGGGTGCTAGGATTATAGGTGGGAGCCATTGCACCTGGCCCAACCTCAATTTTCTGATAGATTTAAGAACAGTTATGATTTTATAAATTATTTGGCTTTTTCTTGTTAGACTGGGAGTGATGTTTTTTCCAGTTTCTTAGACAGAAGCTGAAATTCCTCTGTAATTAAAGGTGCTCTTAATTTTTAACTGTTTCATTTTAAAGTGATAGGAAAGTTACAAGTACAGTTATTTTATTTACCAGATAATGACATTTTGGTCAGCAACAGATCACATATATAATGGTGGTCCCATAAGGTTATGATGTAGCTGAAAAATTCCTATCACTTAGTGACATTGTAGTCTGCTGTCATTGTATTATAACACTTTGCCTTTTCTAAATTTAGATATGTTTACATACGCGAATAGTTACAATTGCCTACTATTAAGTAGAGTGATGTGCTATACTAGTTTATAGCCTAGGAGCAACAGGCTAGATTGGGGGTATCCAACCTTTTATTTCTCTGCCACACATTGGAAGAGTAAGAGTTGTTTTGGGCCACATGTTAAATACACAAACAGTAACGAAAGCTGGTTAGCAAAAAGAAGGTCTGTGATTGTGTATACATTTCCTGATATCCAATACTATATACAAGCAGTCTTCACAAAATCAGCATGCAGCCCATGGGCTGCAGGTTGAACACCTCTGGTCCAGATAAGATGGCTGTACCATCTAAGTGTACTCTTATGTTTGCATGATGACGAAATTGCCAAATGACACATTTCTCAGAATGTATTGCTATTTTTAAATAATGTATGACTGTACATATAGTCAGTGAACTCCTGTGTAACCTTCACCTAATTTGCTACTTATTAACATTTTCCCAGATTTGTCACTATCTTTTTGCACATTTCAACATTATTGTTATTGTTATATTGTTGGACCATTTGAGAATAGGATGCCCCAAACTTGAGACTGTTTACCCTGATACTTCAATCTCACTTTTAAAATCTTAATATGTTACATGAAGAATATGTCAGAAATTATATACTGATATTAAAGTATGTGTCAGTAATTTGTATTCATTAAAACTTTTTTTTTTGTCTATAGGTTTCATTAATGGGATTAGAAATTTTAAGTGCCTTTGTGGACAGATTATCAGCACGATTTAAATCCTATGTAGCAATGGGTAAGTTAACTTTATTTAAAAATCCAAATAAGGTTTGGCATGGAGACTTTTTCCTCTTAGTTTTTTTTTTAAAAAGGAATTAGTTTTCTGTAAATTCAAAAATATAATTTTATACACTCCAGAGATCTGCTTTTTAAGCAGTTTAGTTTACCCAGACAAAACATTTTAAACATATTTGAATAAATAGTTGTATTGCTTTGAGACCAAAAAAAAATAAAAATAAAAATAAAGAAAAGCAAAGAAGTTCTTGGTAAATATGCTGCTAATTTTTATTTCACATTTTCAAAATTTTTATTGGATTTTAAAATTTTTTATAAAATGCTAAAATTTATAATATAGCTTACAGTGCCATTTTTTAGATTATTTGGCAGAAGAATCAGTTCTTTCATTGCTACCCTGTTGCAGACCATTATTTTATAAACTACACTAAAATAAATTACAGCAAAATGAAATTAAAAAAATACAAGGTGTAATTTTTATTATTGTAATCAACAGACAGAATTGCTTTTCAAAAACATTTTGTAAATACTTTCTCAATTTCCTTACCACAAGCAATTTGTAGACTGATTGTAGGCTGCTAGTCATACTTTGAGTAGCACTTACAATATGTTTGCAGCAGTATGAATCCTAGTATAATGGTCTTTTTAATAATAGTTAAGATTGCAAAGTTGACTCTACTTATTTTCCAAACCTAAGTGACCTTCATGTGCCTTTGGAGTGCTTTTTGGTGAATGTGATCCTATTTTATAGAAGCATATAGAATGGTAATCTCATATGTCAGTAATTTTCTTTTGTGAATTAACTTAATACCACAATGTTGGTGTATTATCACAGTTTCTAATATCTTCAGTTAACTTTTTTCTTCATATTTGGTATTCACCAAATTCTGTCACTTTTTTATCTTTTAGTTATTTTTTCAGCTGAAGCATTCTCTGGGTTTCCAAATCTTTAAAGTTCATTTTAATTTATACCTTTTGTTAATATTCTGAGAATTTTTTTTATTGTTAGTCTCCTTAAAATCTTACAGTAGATGTAGGAAACTTCTCTGCATACGTATTTTACTTATTTGTATAATTCGTATTTCTATCTTGTCTCAAGAGATTGGCAGATGTGGCAACACTGATCTGAAGCTGTGTTGTAGCTTCTCTTTTGTCTCAGTGATAAACTTTGCTAATTTATAAATCGCTCCTATTTCTTTTTGTCTCTCTTTTCATAACTGGGAAAGTTGGTTATACTATGATAAGGTTGGAATACTGCATTTCTTAATTAAGTTGGCTCAATTTTGGCATTTTCTGTATCTCTTTGGCTGTAGACATTTGTGTTTGTGACCCCTGTCCTATAGTAGCTCCTTTTTGTTGTTACAGAGAAAATTTTGATCTTTAGAGTAATTCTAAGTTTTATATATCTCGCTTATTTTTCAGATACAGGGAGGGCCAGCTGGGATTGATGTACTGACTACTCATATTGATGCAGTGGGAACATTGGGACCAGAACTCTAGTTTAACTCCCAACACTGTATTGCTTTCAGACTTACTGCTGTTAACGCTGTCTGTGATGTTTCAGTTTTCTCACTGTATTTGTTTTTCTTTGTCATCTTTAGCAAGCACTCTCTCTCTACTCTAGCTTATCAGAAACTTGCCTATTTTTTGTAGGTGTGGCTTAACTTGCCTATGCTTCTGCTGTGCTCTTATTTCTTTTTGAAATCTCCTTTTCTCCATGGACCTTTCTTTTTTTTCTAAAAATGTACATCAGATTTAAATATCTGGGAACTTTTCAGATTAAAATTCAGTGTAACCTTACACCAAATTTTTCTTCATTGTGATTCTTAGATACCTAAATACTTAATAAATTAATTTGCTGTTGTAGGTTAGTGGGTTTTTTTGTGAGTTTGAAAACACAAAATTATACTATTCGAGAGGCTGAGGCAAGAGAATTGCCTAAGCCCAGGAGCTGGAGGTTGCTGTAAGCTGTGTGACACCACGGCACTCTACCCAGGGCGATAAAGTGAGACTCCGTCTCCACCAAAAAAAATAAAAACAGAAACAAACAACCCCACACACAAAATTGTATTTTTTGTGTGTTTGAAAATTTTACTTTTCCATAGTATATGTGGTCACAAAAGAAAGTTGTGACCTATGAAAATTGTGACACAATTGAAAAATTTGTGTTTCCTCAACTTTATGGGACATGACCACACATTTTTATAGCTATAGTTTTTTCTATTTTTTCTTTCTTTTTTTTTTTTTTTTGTAGAGACAGAGTCTCACTCTATCGCCCTCGGTAGAGTGCTGTGGAGTCACAGCTCACAGCAACCTCTAGCTCTTGGTCTTAGGCGAGTCTCTTGCCTCAGCTTCTCAAGTAGCGGGGACTACAGGTGCCCGCCACAATGCCTGGCTATTTTTTTTTTTTTTTTTGAGACAGAGCCTCAAGCTATCACCCTGGATAGAGTGCCGTAGCATCACAGCTCACAGCAACCTCCAATTTCTGGGCTCAAGTAAGTCTCCTGCCTCCACCTCCCAAGTAGCTGGGACTATAGGGGCCCGCCACAATGCCAGGCAATTTTTTTTTTTTTTTTTTTGGTTGCAGCCGTCAAATTGTTGTTTGGCGGGCTGGGGCTGGATTTGAACCCGCCAGCTCAGGTGTACGTGGCTGGCGCCTTAGCCCGTTGAGCCACAAGTGCCGAGCCCGCCTGGCTATTTTTTGATGCAGTTCAGCCGGATCCGAGTTTGAACCTGCAGCCCTTGGTATATGGGGCTGGTGCCCTACTCGCTGAGCCACAGGTGCTGCCCTAGTTTTTTCTTTTTAATCTCTTTTGGGTTATACCTATACATTTACTGTTTGTCAATAATGTTTGCACTTTGAACCATAAGTGTTCCTCATTGTTCTTAATGAAACTTTGCTTGTTATTACTTGAGAATTAGAGTGGTACAATAAGAAAAATTTATTACAACTTTGCTATCATTTCTGGAATGTCTACTTTTTACATATTTACTCAGTTTTACCCATTTACTACTTTACACAAATGAAAGATTATCTTCACATGATTTCAGGGTAGTATAACAGCGTTGCAAGATGGGCAGTATATCTGTGTGTTCTTAAAGACATACAGAACTGGACTAAGATCCCAGGGTTAGCTTTCTTGTTTTTATCTTGTCACAGACCTTAGTGGTTTTATGCAAACCACTTAGGAGCCTTTCTGTAAAAGGAAGGAATTGAATTGAATTATGTCTTGAAAGTCTTTTTCATAGTGTAACTCTAGATTCTACCTACATGTAAGTAGATTTGCGTGATAATGTTTAGTTGGGGTGTGCTTAGGTTATTATCATTATGGTCTTCTTTTATGTCCTTTTATGTTAAAAATGAAGAAATGTTTAAGGAAAATTGAAATTCATTGTAAATTTTAGGTAGAGTTCCAAAAGGAGCATAGGCTCTATTAACATAATTCTTAAATATATGATCTGTATGTTTGCATAGTAGTGTAAAGTATTTTAATTTTCTTTTGTGATCACATATACTGTGGAAAAGTAAAGTTTTCAAATACACAAAAAATACAATTTACATTTATTTATTTTTAAATTTAATTTATTTTATTAAAATATCATAATTGAGGGACCATCAGATAACTATATTTTGTCAAGCACAATAAAAACAATTAAAACCCAAATCAAGGAAGCCTGTGTCCCTGGCTTCTCTGCATCCAAATGATGACTAGGGAAACAAGGCTGGCCCTGTGGCCCCACCCCATAGGGGCATTCCTGGAAGACGGGATTCAGCATAATGCAAGACTGCTCCCTGAGAGGGCAGGCCAAGCACCTCACCTGGAAAATCAGCCCAATGTGCTGGACACTCCGGTGGCTGTGGAAGGAAGGTGTCTCTCAAGTTTCGTTGTACCCAAGCAGTTTCCTATGGGCGGCCGGCATCTCGGCAGTCCTGGGCTGCTTGGTGCGTTATGTGCAAAACGCCTGGTGCTGCACCGCTACCTCTGAAGAAAGTCCCTCCCGTGATATGCTTTCCTCCAGTAGCCAATCTCAAAGTCCCATATGTCCCCACATCAAGGCTGGACTACCTGCTGTCTTTACTTCCCCAAGAGCTGGGTCCCAGCTTTTGTATTGCCTTCAGTATTGCATCCGCATCCACTACATCTGGAGAAAGTGGGGCCCTGAGCAGGACAGTCCAGGGTCATAAATGGCTTCCTTCTCCCAGGACCAAAAGGGGTAAAAAAGAAGGCAAAGTGAAGTTAAGGCCCTGTGAGCAGTCTAGAAGGTCCTTAGCAGCAGCTTCTCTGAATACAGGTGCTCTGCTCCCATAGAAAGGGCAGAAGAGTGGTGCCTGCTGACAGCCCTTTTTCCCCAGCAGCCGGAGTGCAGGTGCAGCATCCACTAGAAAACGGGCAGTCTCGAGTACGTGGTCATTGTGCAAGCATTGATGTCCTCAGGGTGGGCCGCTCGGTGCAGGGATGGCTCAGAAGCACTCTGGTTGATCTTCGGTAGAGAGTGTTGGAGCAGCTCAATGGAAGACAGGATCTGGGAAAAAAGAGGCCTTTCTTCCTTAACTTTCTTCACACAGTCAGCTACCAGCCTCTTCGTCGCTTTTGGGTAATTCTTGTATAACTTACTGAGATCTGGGGAGGCATACCCTCAGCCCACCATGAAGATAATCTGATCTCGATGATTGATGTGAGAGTAAGGAAGGTCCCTGTCATCAGCTCATACAACACAACACCATAGGAGTAGACATCAGATTGGAAGCTGAATGGTTTGTTATCTTGCATTCAGATCACCTCTGGGTCCATCCACAGGATAGAGCCAGTGGGTTCTTCAACTCCAGCGTGACTTTACTGAGACCCACTCCAGCGTGACTTTACTGTTGCCAAACCAAAATCTCCAATTTTCACCGTTAGCCTTCATGGAGAAATATATTGTTGGATTTCATGTCTCTGTGGATAATGTTCTTTGCATGCAAATAGTCCATTCCTTGAGCCGTCTGCTGGGCAGTTTCAATTAACTGGAACATCTGAAACTTGGATGTGCAGATGTTTGTAGAGGCTGCTGCCCTCACACCACTGAGTCACAATCACCAGGTTGTCCTTTTTCATGTACTCCATGAAGAGCAGAATGTTCACATGCCGTATTTTGCGCAGGATAGCCACCTCATTCCTGAAGGCCTGGAACTTCTCTGGGGTTAGGTCAACAACCTTTAGGATCTTTACTGCGCCATCTCCATGCCATTTGCCCTTATAAACAGTTCCAAAGGAGCCTGACCCAATCCGAGTGGAAAGCATCACTTCGCTGGCTTCTATCTCCCAGTAATAGCTTGAATCTCTCTGTCCACAAGGCCTAATTTTGTTCTTCTCCTGGGTCCCAGATCCCAGTGCCCACTCTCTCTGTGCTGGCACAGGTGTTTTAGGCTGTGACCAGCCTGTTGGGCTCAGATTGTTGGGGCTGCTGGACAGGGCTAAAGGTGAAGCTGATTCGCTGTAACTTCGAATTGCATCCTCAATCATCCTGCTGTCCACAGGAAGAGTGGTGCTGACCATGTGGACATTAGGTGTGGACGTTGACCTCTGCCTCTGGGAGAGGGAACCTTCAGAGGAGGGGCTGGAGGTGTTAAACGTGAAGGCATGAGGTGTGGAATATCGGTGTTGGGAACTAACAGGTATCCGGGAAACAGACTCTCACACACGAAGCATTGTCAAAGAAGGCAGTGCTGGGACCCCAGTATCACCAATCGTGGAATTTGGAAACAATAAGAGTTGTCTGATATTATGTGCAAGTCCACACACATAGTAGGTACTTTGGTGCTACAGTACTCATGAAATTTGTAGCCACAAGTCTGACATCGAAATCCATTTAGCAGGAACTTCTGACAAATGTCACAGAAGGCAAGCTTCAGGAACGTCTTCCGAGCCTGTAAGAATGAAGGTGTAAATTATGCTGAACAAATGAAAGATAAGAAAAGACATGGTAATTTCTTCCCCTACCCCTGAGTTTTTACAAAATGAAGAATCCTACTTCTAACATTTGTACAATCAATAAAGTACACATCTAATGAAATCTAAATTGCCTTACAGTAAACCATGGCATAACAGTGTTTTAAACAATCTAATAATACATATAATACCACCAGTACATTCCTGTTATGCCAGGCAAAGCAATCAACACCCCACAGAGAGAGGAGATCTATAACTTACAAAGTTGTGTGTTGTAAGGGGAACATGATCCAGGAAATCTACTTGAAGTTCTTCTCCAATCAAAGAGGCAGCATCAGTATTCCAATCTAAACGGGCTTTTTTACTAAAAAGGATTTTTTAAAAACATAATATGAAAGGGAAATGTTTAAACAAGGTAAGAGTTCAATGTAAATAACAGCTACCATTAATTGTATGCTATATAAACATTACTTACTTCATACATTAGCTTATTTAATTTATACAAAACTATAACTTAATTTATATTTTGTATAAATTAAATAAGCTAATTTAATTCAGAAGTGAATTAAATGAGAAAATTCGAGCTGTAAGAATGTAATTTACTCAAGATCACACAGTAAGTTTTGAGGGCCTAGCCTGGAATCAAGGTCTGTTGTACTCCAAAGCCTGTACCCTTAAAGCATTCTTTAAATAATGATATATAACAATCCCATGATAAATACATATTAAATTGTATGTTGATATTAAAATCCTAAAATCCTGTGAAATAGGTTATAAATATTTTGGTCTTCAATAGCCTATTTCAATCTAGAAGATATATAAAGGAACCACAAATGAAACATACTTTTCTATTAATAACAGACTCAAATCTATAGAGTTGCAGGGTCTATAAATATGTGTATAAGTCTATGGGAGACATAACTGTCTTAAAATGTACTCTGAAACCACTCTTTCTGTGCTTAGTATAATAAATTTAAAAATCTAATATGTAACTTAAAAAGTAATGCCCATATTCCTTTCTCATGTCTTGTCCAATTAATCTGGATTATTTCCTGAAGGAAGAATATACTCAGGTAAAGAGAAAATAACATGTATAACACTATCTGAACCTCTCATCACTTAGAAAAGCCTTAGCCATTTTTCTAGTTATCTAACAGTAAATATGTGGGTCACTATGAAAGTTTTAAGATACACAATAAACATAAAATCTGCACAGATGGAAACAAATGAAGCCCTCTCAACAACACAAGCTGATCATGCTGAAATTTGTACAGATGAATCAGAAAGGACGCTGACAACTGTTGTTTCTTATAAGTGAAATAGTAGAGCATAACATAGTCTATCGCAAAACATTTGTGGTGATTTTTATAATATACTCCTTAATATAATTCCCTATACATGGTCTGGTAAATACCACTCCAAAGTCCTGTTTGCCCTAATGAAGAAAAGGAGGGGAAGCACTATTTTCTCATCAGTGTGCAGGCACCTGTCTATCTGAATAAACTTGGGGTAGAGGTAGCTCTAAACCAACATAGGCTTGGAGGCCAGTAGATCAACACCCCACCCCCATCCCACCTCCCATCTCAGAATCTCTCTAGTCCTTCAGGAACACTATGGATTGGCTTGGGGACGAACCTAAGGCTACCAACAACTAAAGCTGACATGTACTTCAAAGATTTGCAATTCAACAAACTGCTCCCTAAACTGAAAGGAATTAAGATCGCCCTTTGGAGTAGATTCATTCCCTAGACTACTCTCAAACTGAGGAACTCCTTTAAACGTGAAAGATGTAAGCTGAAGATGAGTAACAAAAAGTGCATCTTTTAAAGAGGGCAAAGTTAAAAGAAACTTCTAGAAGGTTTCTGCATATTTTAGGGGGGAAATAATGGGTAATGAATAATTATGGACATCTCTGCTGCTATGAGATATTACTCCTAGTCTTTGAGTGGATATTTCCATCTTTTTACTACCTTTAGAAATAGTATGAACTATTAACTCTTCCCTCAAGCAGAAATTCTCCCATATCTTTTGGCCCTATATTATCAAACAATAGGGGTTCAGTACTCAATAAAATGAATAAAATTGAGTGAATAACAAAAGTCAATCTCTTGAGGATAACATTCTTTTTTTTTTTTTTTTTTGAGACAGAGCCTCAAGCTGTCACCCTGGATAGAGTGCTGTGACATCCCAGCTCACACCAACCTCCAATTCCTGGGCTCGAGCGAGTCTCCTGCCTCCGCCTCCCAAGTAGCTGGGACTACAGGCGCCTGCAACAACACCTGCCCCCCCCCCCCTTTTTTTTGGTTGCTGCCATTGTTGTTGTTTGGCGGGCCCGGGCTGGATTGGAACCTGCTAGCTCGGGTGTATGTGGCTGGCACCTTAGCCTGGGTGAGCCACAGACACCAAGCTGAGGCTAACATTCTTTAAACTATAAACAACAGTGCAAATACTTTCTAAGTACCCCACTCTATCTAATTATCATAGCAAACACAAAGAAAAATTTTTGTTTCAAGAAATACCATCTAGTGTTACTGTTTCCATCCTTAGAAACACTATCAATACCTAACATGTATCTTATTTTTTAAGATAATGTCCCAGCAATAATTTCTAATTCTTAATACCTTATTTTTCTGAATTGCCTCTTTATAAGCAAGGGTATACAAGTGTACAATATTCTGTAGGAAGCTAGTACTTTTTTAAAAATGTAAAGTTATTATTTGAAGCTAGGAGAACCTTACCGGTCTGAAGGAGATAACTGACTTTTGAGTTCTTACCCTTTGTGTTCATGGAGAAGTCTGAACACTGCACAGCACTCTGGTTGCAGGCCCCTCACCTTGAGTGCTTTCATAAGGCAGTCATGCAAGCTCATTCCATTTCTAACGTTTACCTACAAACAAAGTACCACCTTTAGGACCAACACAGGCTGTAATACCTCTTGGAAAGGTAAGCACAGAAATACATGTACGAATCTGTAGTGGTATATGTAGATCATTTAAGATAGTATTGCCTGTAATGATAAAGAAAACATATAACACCCACACAAAAAACCCCTGAACTTTCTAGCAACAGGTAGGCACTTGAGTAAAGGAATGGCACTTTCATGGTATATCACATATATTATATTTATAATGACCTTTAGGAGAAGGATCCATGATATATTAATTAGGAGAAAATAGTTTTCAGGATAATACAAATAATAAGATTACTTTGAAGGTGAGGAAACCTATAATTTTATGTATATATATGTTGTATGAGTGTGGAAAGATAAACATCTAGCTGTTAACATCACAATGGTTAAGATAGATAAAATGATAAACCTTTCCTTTCTACATCTCTAATTTGATTCACTGAAATCTACATGCAAACATGAACATTCACCAAAGAGGAAAATAAGCTGATTTGACCTATAAACAAATGTGTATTTTTATGATCAAAAATTTTATTTGCAACAAAATGATTGATCTTCCTAACAAAAATTTCATCTCACAAATACTTTATGCTAGTGAGGGCAAAGAGGAAGTAGAAGAAACAGAATAAGCAGGAACTGTAAGAAAGACCCAAAATATGACAGTGAAAATTTTGCCTGTCTCTAAGTTGGGTAACATAATCCATAATGTTTTCTACAGGTAGAGAAATAGCTAAATTTCCTAAAAGGAATGTTCACATACCACTGTTCTTTGCTTGTTCGGCAAGAAAACTCGTATAGTGTTGCTTGTCTTAGAAGAATCTGTGAGTTTGCCATCATCAGATGCCCGGCGCTGATAGCCAAACTGCTGAACTATTGTAGGGGAGATGCAGCTGGAGCCATCGAACACCGCATCTTTAAGTCCAAAACCGTTGCTGATCGTCTTCCAAGCCCCCTGTATGTGCTCCATTGATGCAGCTTAAACAATCCTTAACCCTGGTTAAAAAAAAAAAAGAAGGTAAATAATTATAATTCCAGAATAAAATCACTTAACCCAAGAATATAAAGAATAGTTTTGAAAATCACAGTATGTGAGATTTTAGTAAATGATATCTTCTGTTTAAATTAACCAGAAAAGAAAAACGTTGGTAATGTATTTCTATAACATAGTTCATAGACAAGTCAACAATGAAGAAAAAGGAACTACAGATGAAAAGACTTGAGGGTTATGTTGCTAGTTAAAAGCCAACCTAGAACATCACTGAGTCTCTTGACTTCTAGTCTAATACTTTTTCTATTATATTTATCTTTTTGATTGGTTTTTGTATATTAAGTATGAGCAACTGCCCTTGAGTGTGAGAAATACCTCTATAAAGTGTAAGCTATAATTTATGCCTCTAAGGAAGGAGAAGAAAACACACTTCTAAGCTCATGCCTATAATCCTAGCACTCCAAGAGGATCCTAAGGAGCTAGAGATCAACCTAAGCAACAGTGAAGTCCCATCTCTACTAACAGTAGAAAAATTAGCCAGGCGTTTTGGTGGGTGCCTGTGGTCCTAGCCCCTCAGGTGGCTGAGGCAGGTGTCTGAGGTCACTGGAAGCTAAGCTGATGCCAAGGTACCCTACTCAGGGCAACAGAGTATGACTGTGTCTCAAAAAGAAACAAAAAGAAAGAAAGAAAGAAAACATACTTCTAGGATGTATGGAAGACACTTTATAATTATCTCATTTAATTTATATAAAAACCTCAAAGCTAGCTCAGCACCTGTGGCTCAACGGGCTCAGGCGCCAACCACAGTACACCTAAGCAGCCGGGTTCGAATCCAGCCCAGGCCCGCCAAACAACAATGACGGCTGCAACCAAAAAATGGCCGAGCGTTGTGGCAGGCGCCTGTAGTCCCAGCTGCTTGGGAGGTAGAGGCAGGAGACTCACTTGAGCCCAGGAATTGGAGGTTGCTGTGAGCTGTGATGCTACAGCACTCTATCCAGGGGGACAGCTTGAGGCTCTGTCTCAAAAAAAAAAAAAAAAACTCAGAAGCTTTTTAAATGCCTTCCTCCATCCATGTTTTCTTTCTTTTTTTTTTTTTTGTCACCCAGGCTAGAGTACAGTGGTGCAATCATAACTCTTTGCAACCTGTAGTTGGAATAACAGGTATGCGATACTACATTTGGCTAATATTTTTATTGTTATTTTTGGGTGGGGAGGGAGGTTTCACTATGTGGCTCAGGGTATTCTATAACTCCTGGCCTCAAGCAATCTTCTTGCTTCTGCCTCCCAAAGTGCTGGGGTTACAGATTTAAGTCACCCCAGCTGGCCTTCTTTCTTTTTTAAATAGAGAAGTCATGCTACTGGCTCAAGAATGATCAGTAAAATAAATAGATCCTGTATCTGTTTAAATGTGAAGTCCATGAATTTTCCCATTCAGAGTTTCATTTTGGTATAGAAACAAAGCTTAAAAACAGAAGCAAGCAGAAACAGTCATCTAACCCAAAAAGATCAAATGTTTTAATTGCAAAACAAGGTACCTGCTATACAAGTCCAGTCACACAAAAAGTAAATTAGATGCTCTACTTTGGACATTAGGACTTGCAATGTCCCAGCACTGGCTTAGAAGTCAGCAACTATGCAGAAGTGAAGGGTTTGTTTCCTACATTAGAAAATCTTAAGGTTGATAGGATATCTTCATCTTCCCAACCCTCTCTTCTTCACAAAAACTTGCTTTGTCTTATTATTAACAATGCTACCACCTTCTAGGAACCTACTTTTATGAGGCAACATAAACAGCATACATTCCACTCAGTATTTGCTTTAATCTTTACTGTGACTCTCTAGGTAGGAATTGCATCCCCAGTAAACAGTATTTCTTACACATAGCTTTTTTTTTTTTTTTTTTCAGACAGAGTCTATGTCACCCTTGGTAGAGTGCTGTGGCTTCACAGCTCACAGCAACCTGCAACTCTTGGGCTTAAGTGATTCTCTTGCCTCAGCCTCCCAAGTAGCCAGGAATATAGGCACCCGCCACAATCCCTGGCTATTTTTTTGTTGTTGTTGCAGTTGTCATTGCTGTTTTAACTGGCTGGGCCGGGTTGGAAAAATGATCACCCTTGGTATATGGGGCCAGCACTCTACCCACTGAGCCACAGGCACCATCCTCACACACAGCTTTTAAGTGGTAGGACTGGGATTCAGAACTGAGCTGTTCTAACTCCATATCCCTTATACTTCCCACATGTAACACTAAAAAAAAAAAAAATCAGTTAATCCTTCCACGTGTGGCGGCTTATGCCTGTAAATCCCAGCACTTTGGTAGGCCAGGAGTTCAAAAGCAGCCTGCTCAACATAGTGAGACCCCCAAATCTAAAAACAAACAAACAAACAAAATTAGCCAAGTGTGGTGGCACAGGCCTATAAACCTAGCTACTGGGGAGGATGAGCCAGGAGGATTGTCTGATCCTGAGACCTGGAAGTTGCAGTGAGCTATGATCGACAGAGCGAGAAATTGTCTTCAAAAGAAAAAAATAAAAAACAAAAAACACTTTATTTCAGCAGGGTTGTGAGGGATTTTTATTTCGTGTATTACCTATTTATCTTTTATATTTTACTATTATACTATAAACTTTCATCAGCCTGTTTTATTTCTATAAAGGGGAACAGCAGGACAAGTGATAGAACAACAGCCTTCAAGTGATAGGGCCACGATGCAGTGCCTCCTACCTGACTCACTTGTACTTCTATTCCCAGGTTACCACAAGGTCACTTTTGGGTTACCTACAGTTCCTCTTCCTTAGATCCTTCTCTTTTTCTAATAAAGGAGGAAGAGATGAAGGAGCTTAGGGCCAGAAGAGAGAAAAATAGGTGAGGAAAGAGAAAGAAGGACAACTCATCTGAGCATCTCACTAGCCTGAAATGGCCTAACTCATGATGATCTACACAGCAGCCAAAACAATCTTAAAAATATAACTTATCATGCTACTCCCATTTAAAATTCAGAATAAAATATAAATTTCCTCATTGAAATTTAAAAACACTTCAAAATTGCAAAATTAAAAATAAAGACATTTAGGGTGGCACCTGTGGCTCAGTCAGCAAGGCGCCAGCCCCATATACCGAGGGTGGCGGGTTCAAACCCAGCCCCAGACGAACTGCAACATAAAAATAGCTGGGTGTTGTGGGGCACCTGTGGTCCCAGCTACTGGGGAGGCTGAGGCAAGAGAATGGCCTAAGCCCAGGAGTGGGAGGTTGCTGTGAGCTGTGACACCATGGCACTCTACCGAGGGCAATAAAGAGACTCTGTCTCTACAAAAAAATAAATAAATAAATAAAATAAAGACATTTAATAAATTATAAATATTAGCCACTTTATGTATGTGTTTTCATTATACACATATAATCCTAAGCCTCTCATTTTTCAATCATTTTTTTCTCCTTCACTTACTTTAGAAATGTCTGTTTTTCTGTAGTTCATGTTTGTGATTTCTTCAAGAATCCAAAATAGATGCCCTCTATCAAAATAATTCAACCTTTAAGGGTTGGCAGCATGCTGGTTCTTTCAGACGCCTCTCTCTGGGCCTGTAACTCCATGCTAATGTACAGATATGAGCATAACTGGCTATTCCTTATGCCATGTTCACTAGTCCCTTCTTTCACACACACTTGCTTTTTAACATGATTTCTTGGTCAATGTCAAAATATACCTTGAATGTAATGATTGCTGTACAGAAGAAAAAGTAACTGTTATGATTGCCCACACTATAAACAAGCTCTTACCAATAATTATTAAAGTCAAAATTTCTAACGCTTAAAAAAAAAACAAATCTAAACTCCCTAACAAGGCCTCTAAGGCAGTGGTTCTCAATCTTCCTAATGTTACAACGTATTTTCATTGTTAAAAAGGAGTCGCAACCCTAGGTTGAGAACCACTACTCTAAGGCCTTCTTTTAAAACATGCCAGGCTTCATGCCTAAGGACTTTTAAATGTGTTTCCTTCACCTGAATGACAGAAACTCTAACAACAGGCAAACTGGCTTTTTTCACACTTGTCTTCACGCAAGAAACATCTCTTTTAGAGAGGCTTTCACTATCCACACTAACCAAAATAGTCCTATCAAATAGCCCTGTTTTATTTCTGCATGACACTTACTACTATGTTAGATTGTTTAAAAGCTTTAGTCAGTCTTCCTACCTTCCTTCTTGCTTTATAAGGATAGGACCCTGACAATATTGATTACTGCTGTATTAGCACTTAATACAGTACCTGGAAAACAAAGGCACTCACATATCTATTAAATAGATTAAGTTAGAAACCGAGGCTAGGAGAGCTGGCTCAGGCTTGTAATCCAAGCACTTTGGGAGGCCAAGAGTTTGAGACTAACCTGAGCAACATCATGAGACCTTGTCTTTACAAAAAGTAGAAAAATTAGATGGGTGCAATGATGTGCACTTGTAGTACCAGCTACTCAAGGGGCTGAGGCAGAAGGATCACTTGAGCCCAGTAGTTTGAGGCTGCAGTAAGTTATTATGATGCTACTGGTCTGAGCAATACAATGAGAACCTGTCTTAAAAAAAAAAAGGGAAAAGGAAAGACAGAAAAGAAATGAAACCAGAATAATGCTACAAAAAAGTAAATTTTTTATAAAAAGACCTGTCACGAATTACTATATGTGAATTAAATCTCCATTTTGTAGTCTTTAAAAATATCTTATCATTCAATAAAGGACAAACTGCAATAAATTTCATTCTAAATTATGGGGGACAACCATGTATTAGATTCTATTAATAAAGAACCCACTTCAAAAATATACCTACTTTCATTCAAGTTTTAGATTATTTATCATTCATAATTTTCATTTTTCCATTTACATATCAAAACCACTTACGGGCTTGGGCGGTGCCTGTGGCTCAAAGGAGTAGGGCGCCAGCCCCATGTGCTGGAGGTGGTAGGTTCAAACCCAGCCCCGGCCAAAAACGGCAAAAAAAAAAAAAAAAAAGCTATGTCTCATTTTAGCCAGGCATTGTGGTGGGCGCCTGAGTCCCAGCTACTTGGGAGGCTGAGGCAAGAGAATCGCCTAAGCCCAAGAGCTGTGACACCATGGCACTCTACTGAGGGTGAAAAGTGAGACTCTATCACTAAAAAAAAAAAAAAAAAAAAAAAACAGAAAGCCGCTTATAGGCTAAGAAGCATGCTGAGTCAGTGCTTCCTAACCTTTTTCATGTCACCATACTCATACAAAACAATGGATCCTATTTGCCAGACATGCTGAAGTGTGTAGACATGCTGCTCCAGCTAGAAGTGATTAGCCTAGGGATCCAAGGCCAAGGGCCCTACTAGTTGTCCCAGAGTGACAAGGTATACTGCTAACCTGTTCATCACAGAAAACTCTATACTAAAGTATTCCTTAATCAATTTACTGAAGAGTAGGCATCTGAAAGCAAGAAAAAGGCATCTTCTAAAAAGATCATATGGCAGCAACATATCTCAAATGGAGACATTCAGAAATTGTTTGTATTACTCTCAAACGTAAATGTAGATCTAGCTTCCAACACTGTGATTTCTCTCTCTGATCTGATTAAATGTTCCATGTTAAAAAGATATATATATCTTTTAATATATAACCCAATATATATGGAAATATACATATAGTCACACACAGCCGCATACACACACCTAGACACTTGCTAAAACCAGATAGGCTAAAGTAGAAATCCACTTCTCAATGTGAAAGATTTTTCACAGCTCTATAGAAAAGTTTTCTTTTCTTTTTTTTGAGACAGAGCCTCAAGCTGTCACCCTGGATAGGGTGCCGTGGCATCACAGCTCACAGCAACCTCCAATTCCTGGGCTCTAGTGAGTCTCTTGCCTCCGCCTCCCAAGTAGCTGGGACCACAGGCGCCCGCCACAACGCCCGGCCATTTTTTGGTTGCAGTCGTCATTGTTGTGTGGCAGGCCCAGACTGGATTTGAACCTGCCAGCTCAGGTGTACATGGCTGGCGCCTTAGCCTGTCGAGCCACAGGCACCAAGCCTCTATAGAAAAGTTTTAAAAACAAATGCATTCTTTCATGAACGGAAAAATTTGTTATGTTGGAAGAAACAAATCATTTAAAAAGACACATACATTTCATTATAAAGGATTATTCCCAATACACAAAGAACTCCTGAAAACTAGTAAAAGAAAGACGAACAATGCCACAAGAAAAACACAAAAAACAAAAAACAGAATTAAATCCACAGAAAGGAAATATAAAGGCTAATGAACATATGTTTCTGTGTAAAGTAGAAAAATACAAATCAAGAACTAAAATATTATTTTTAATATCAGATTTATGGGACTCTTTTCTTCTTGCCCTGGCAATGGAGGCCCTTCACTATCTATTGGCGAATATATTCTGCTTTGTAAGCTTTCTTACTCTGTCAGCCTATTTTTCTTTTTTTTTTTTTTTTTTAAAGATAGAGTCTCACTTTGTTACCCTCAGTAGAGGCAGTGGCATCACAGCTCGCAGCAACCTCCAGCTCTTGGGCTTAGACAATTCTCTTGCCTCAGCCTCCTGAGTAGCTGGGACTATAGGTGCCCGCCATAACGCCCGACGATTTTTGTTGTTGTTGTTGCAGTTTGCCTGAGGCCAGGTTTGAACCAGCCACCATTGGTAAATGGGGCCTGCACCCTACTCACTGAGCCACAGGCTCCGCCCAAGCCTATCTTTTTCTTCCTCAATAAACTCTGTTTCACACTTGCCTTTAAAAAAAAAAAAAAAGGCAGATTTATAAAATTTAAAAGACTGAAAATATCCAGCACATGCATTTGAAGGCAATCTACCTTTTTCTTACACTGCTAAGAGAGTAAACCACAACAGTGTAACCCAGTGATTTTCAAGTAGTGTGCCTCAAAAATTTTTAAAGATCATTAAATTATTTTCTAAAGAAGTTAAAAGTACAGTAAGTCTATTTTTTTGATCAACATAATTTAAGGGGACATCAGAAATTTAACTATTGGTTCAAGTGTGCTATGAGATAGAAAAAGTTGAAAAACACTGGTCTAACATAACAATTTAACAATGTCTATTAATTATTTAAAGATTTAAATTCACATTTCATTTGACCATCCATCCTACAAGAGAAAAAACAACCAATACTGCACAAACACACATAAATATTTACTGCAACATTATTTGTAATATCAAAAAACTAATTACCTCAGACTCAAAGCCACAGAACTATAACTGGGATAATTTATAGCAAGACTAGTTTTTTTTAAAAACCTCCTAGGAAAGGACAGTGCCCTAGCACTGGCAAAACGTCTGATTTAAAGAATATTTACGCAAACAGGTACAGTTCATGTGCCTACAGTCCAGCATCTTGGGAACTGAAGCAGATCACAAGGCCAGGAGTTTGAAGCTTCAGTGAGCTATCATGGTGCCCCTGCATTGCAGCCTGGGCAACATAGTGAAATCCCATCTCTTAACAAATATATATTTAAATAAGACTTTGTTCTGTACAGGAAAAATACATCTAACAATATGAAAAACCCTACTTTGTTTTCCCTAAACAAACTTTCATATTAAGATATGAGGTCTGGGGAGAAGGGAAAGGGCCTGGAGTGCTCCCACTTAATGGGTACAATGTAAGAGTGTATGGCACACCCCTTGGATGCGAGACTCAACTACATAGAGACTATCTAAAAAATGCAAACAGTGCAACCTAATTATTTGTACCCTCACATTAATCTGAAATTTTGAAAAAGAGAGAGAGAGGCTCGGCGCCTGTGGCTCAATGGGCTAAGGCGCCAGCCACATACACCTGAGCTGGCAGGTTCAAATTCAGCCCGGGCCGGCCAAACAACAATGACGGTTGCAACCAAAAAATGGTCAGGCATTGTGGCGGGCGCCTGTAGTCCCAGCTACTTGGGAGGCGGAGACAAGAGACTCACTTGAGCCCAGGAATTGGAGGTTGCTGTGAGCTGTGATGCCACAGCACTCTATCCAGGGTGACAGCTTGAGGCTCTGTCTCAAAAAAAAAGAGAGAG
>CAUYON010114311.1:0-12780 GCA_963573935.1 Arctocebus calabarensis
AGTCCCAGCTACTAGGGAGGCTGAGGCAAGAGAATCGCTTAAGCCCAAGAGCTGGAGGTTGCTGTGAGCAGTGTGACGCCACGGCACTCTACCCAGGGCGATAAAGTGAGACTCTGTCTCTCCAAAAAAAAAAAAAAAAAAAGATTGCCTTTTGTCAGAGGTCTGGGTCATATGGAAACTCAGAGCTGAACACCGTTGATTGGTAGGCAAATGAAACTTTGATCTCAAAAGCGAACAGGCACCAGTCCCTGCCAGAAATACGCCAGCTGATGAAGATGTCAGTCTCCGAGGGCCTGTTAGTAAAAGAAGACATTATTAATAAATTCCCTTCTAGGACAGAGATTGCTGTCTCATTACCCAATCCATTTCTCTTTCCTTTCAGGCACAAAGCTAGACTACATTTCCCAGTCTCCCTTGCAGCTAGGTGTGGCCACAAGACTGTGTTCTGGCCAATAGAATGTGATGAGTGGCCTGGCCCATAAACCTACCCCTCACCCCCCTGTCATTCTCATTCTCTTCTCTTCTCTTTCTTCCCCTCCCTGCCAGTTGGCTGACAATCTTTAGGGCAACTTTGGAAATAGGTGACCAACTGTCCTGGTTTGCCAGGAACTGTTCCAGATTTAATGCTGAAAGGCTGCCTTCTGGGAACTGTCTCAGTGTGAGACAGACTGGATGACTGATCACAGTACTTGAAAGGCACCTGTGGCAGATGGCAGGTCCCCGAATAATGGCTACGTGGAGCAGAACACTCCCCACCGCACCCTATCCCACACCTGCTAATTACCAATCCCAGTTTTGGACTTCATGTGAGTGAAAAATAAGCTGAGATTTGCTACTTTATATGTTACCCACAGCTAGCGCAATCTTAACTGATATGCCATCTAATAGTTTCAGAGAAACGCAAAAATATTCTCTGTTCCCTCAGCTACTAATTTAAGAAGACAGATTCCAGTTATAAATGGGAAGAATCTATATTATCTGAGATGGTCCTGGTTTGCACCTGTCATCTGGGCATAATTATTAATAGCACCTCCCTCTTATTCTCAAACGTGTCTCTGTTTGCACAACATCTAACATGGTTATAGATAATTTATAGTGTTAATGCATTCCTAAAATGTTGTAAAAATTGTTAATTGAATCCTATTTAAAATGCAATTATGTAAGAAAGAACTTTTCTATAATAAAAGTAATTACCTCATAACTAATGCTTGGTCAGGATGTTGGATTTTCTTTGTGTTAGGCACACGGTGTACATTACTTAGAACTGTCCTGAAATGTAGATTTCTCACCAACTTTGTATTTAGAGGATTGTTGTCCATCTAGTACTTCAGGTCTTTTCAATCAATTGATCAATCAAAAATTGGATCTGCTAGGCAGGAAGTGGTGGTTCACACCTATAATCCCAGCACTATGGGAGGCCAAGAGGAGTGGACTGTTTGAGTTCAGGAGTTCGAGACCAGCCTGAGTGAGAGCGAGACCCCATCCCTATTAAAAATAGAAAAATGGGATGGGTATTGTGGCAGTGCCTGTAGTTCCCAGCTACTTGGGAGGCTGAGGCAAGAGGATCTCTTGAGCTCAAGAGTTTGAGGTTGCTGTGAGCTATGATGATGCCATGGCTCATCATAGGGTGACAGAGTGAGATTTTGTCTAAAAAAAAAATGGATCTGCTGAGTGGTTTCTCCATATAATGGAATATTATTACTGAATAAAAACAAATGTTACCAAGCCACAAAAAGACATAGAGGAAGCTTAAATTCATATTAATTACTAAGTGAGAGAAGCCAATTTAGGGCAGTGAAACTCTCCCGTATGATAGTGTAACATGTTTGGCAAAACCCATAGAATATACAACAGAATGAATAGGCCCCAATGTAAACCATGGACTTTACTAAATAATAATGTAATAGTATTGGGTCATCAACTGTAACAAATATACTACATTCATGCAAGAGGTCAATAATAGGAGGAAAAATTAGCCAGGCATGCATGCCTATAGTCCCAGCCACTTGGGAAGCTGAAGAAGGAGGATCGCTTGAGCCCAGGAATTTGAGGTTGCTGTGAGCTATAGCTATGATCACCCCACTGTACTCCAGGTTGGGCCAACAGAGACCCTGTCTCTGAAACAAAAAGAACAGAACCTTAAAATTAAGAACAAGATGATATCTGCTGAGCTCCCACAGAAGAGACATAGGATATTGCTGCAGCCCTCAGGGGGCAGATGTTAGGCTGCCTAAAATTGCTGCCCTGTTTTGGAGGACAAGCTGCCTCTGGTGTGGACAGATAGACATGGGCAGCATGGAGGCACCAGGGCAGACAGCCAAAGGAAATGTCCCCGATGCAGTAGGGATTAGGGGCCTGGATGTCACTACTCAGGGGAACTGGGGAGGTGGGTTTGGAGTTGAGGCCTAAGAACAAACTTCCCCTCAGGGCCGGCATGTGGGAAGGGTAGAGGCACAGCCTACCCGGGAAGCTGGATCTTACCCCCAACCCTGGCTCCATCAGCCTCCCCAGGGAGTCAGGCCACATTTGAACAATCCAAATAGGAGGCTGTGGGGCCCCAGCTGGATTCTGCTTAGCACACAGTTAAGGGAGAACAAATCCAAAGCAAATACTTGCAATATTTAGAGCTTTAGGATGCCCATGTTTTATTCATACACATTAGCATGGGGTCTGCAGGCCCCTGACGTCTGAAGGAAATTAGAAAATCACAGAATGTCAAGGCTAGAAGAGGCCTGGGGAGTGATCTAATCCAGGCCTTCTTTTTGCAGAAGAGGAAATTGAGACCTGGAGCGGGAAGTGACCTGGGTAGCAGACAGAGAAAGAGTGCTGGGCAGGGCCTGGGGTTTTCCCCCTTGCTGGCTTCTGCCCCCTTTTTCTCTCTCTTTCCTTCCTGCCTGCCTTCCTCCCTTTTCTACTTTCTTTTCCTCCTTCCTCCCTTTCTTTCCTCTCTCTGCCTTTATCCCTTTATTTCCTTCCTCCTCCCTTTCTGTTTCCCTCCCTCCCTCCTTTCCTTCTTAACATCTTCAGGTGCCTGCCTTGTGCTGCTTCATGAACAAGGCCAGGGACGTATGGCTGCCTCTCCTCAAACCCTCCGAAGGTTGGGAACAATCTGAAGCTACAAGGTCTGACCAGGCCTTCGGAAATCAGGGGCCTATTCCTGGAGTTGTTATACGGCCTTGAAGCCTAGAGGCAGGTGGATTAAAAAATCACACCACCGGGGTGGTGTTCACAAGAACTTCAGTCAAAACCCGAAATCGAGTCCATAGCAATGGATGCATTACCACTCCTCCGGCTCCCTCCTCTCCCCCTCAGCCGGGGGTGGGGGGGTTGGGGGGGGTTGCTGCGGAAGGTAGCTCTCCTGTGCTCCAGACTGGCAAAGCCTGGTACAATTTGAGCTTCCTGGGTGCTGAGTATTGTGGCAGACTCTGGGCAAGTGGTCTGATGAGGATTGGGGAGGCGATGTTGACCTTGGCTTAACTATGATGATAGGGAAGTGGAGTCAGGAGCCAGTAACGGAGAGAAACCAGGTGGACAAGATGCACGGACAGCTGAGCAAACAGGTGGGCACCTGGAGCTACATCTGGAGTCTTCTGGCAGAGACCAGCTTGCCCAAGATAGCAGAGGTCCAGGGAAGGTGCCTGAGAACCCAACAGAGAAGCTGTGGCAGCTTGCGCAGGCTACTCCAGGTGCACTCACTCAGGCCCCGCTCTAACTCCCTTCCAGCAGCCTGCCGCTGCCACAGTGCCTGGAAAGCTCAACCCTTGCCTTCCCACACTTCCTGGCAGCCAGGGGTGACCATGCAACGCAGCTCTGATCAATAAGCTCTGATCCAGTAATGGCACCTCTCTTGCCCTCCCCTCCTGCTTTCAGTCTTGACAATGGATGTGACGGCTGCACCTGCACCCTGTGAGGGAAAGGCCAAGAAAATCGCCCTGGTATCTTTGAGCTGCTGAAATCACTTCAACACCAGCAACTAATTCCCCTCAGAAATTCTTATTTCACAGAGCGAAAAATAAGCAAATAAATAAATAAATAAAACCCCAAGAACCTCTAATGTGTTTAAGCTACAATTACTTATGTTTCCCATTATTCAAACAGAAAGCAGTCAATAGTATTGAACTGTATAAAGAAGTGTCAGTGAGGGCCCTTTATGGAATAGAATAGACAACTCATGTTAGTATAAGCCTTGAAGAGATTGCTTGGCGCACATAACTGGGAAGTGCTTCATCAGAATAGGTATCAGGGCAAGTTTGATCCAGCAGTTAAATGCTATCACCAAGGACCCAGTTTCTTTTAATCTTCCCCTGCCCATCTTTGAACCAATTATTAGTAGCAAAACATAGAGTATCATGCTGACTGGCTCTGGCCAATCTGGTCCACATGGAAGGGAAGGTCAGTACCTCCCAAATCATAAAAGTGCTAGACAATGAGGGAAAAGGAGTCTTCAAAGGACAATCTAGGTGCTGTGATGAAAGGTGACCAGAAGCCAGACAAGCAAGTAATAAGTGTTGGCCACAGTGATCTCTTCAGGGAGGGTGAGGAATGCATAGAGACTAGTAGACGTGGTCATCAGAAGGTCATTGACAAACTTCTGTTGGGAAGGAGGCAATGCCAGCTGCAGTGGGCGAGAGGAGGTATACTCTTTCAAGAAATTTCACACTGTGAAGGGGAAAAAATGACATTAATTGGGGTGAGGGGGCAAGATTTAAAGGAAAGTTTCTTAGAACAGGGAGACTTGTGTGTAGTTGTAGGTTGGGAGGAAAGATTTGGTAGAAAAGAGTTTGGGAAAGGAGAGCTCATTGAAGAGTCACTAAATGGCTATTAAGAAATTCTGATAAAGAAAATGGTACAGAAAAAGTGCCGGTGCTGCTAGGGCACGGGAAGATGGTACACAGCCTGTCAAGATTCTCCACAGCTACCTTCCTTTTTTTCAGCTGTGTAACCTACTATCACAACTTAGCAGCTTAAAATGACATACTTTTATCTCAGTTTCTATAGGTCAAAGTTCAGGCTGGCAGAACTGGGCTTTCTGCTCAGGGTTTCATGAGGCAGAAATCAAAGTATCTGCCCCACTGTCATCCTTTATGGAGCTTGGAGTTCTCTCCCAGGCTCACTGGTTGTTGGCAGAATTCAGTTTCTATGGTTGCAGAACTCAGGTCTCCATCCACTTTTTTGCTAGCTGTTGGCCAGGGACCTCTCTCAGCTCCTTGTTGTGTGGCCCCTTCCATAGGCAGTTCCAAATATGGCTTTTTGCTTTCTTCCTCAAGCCCAGCAAGAAGGCCTCACTGATACTTTACCCTCTTTGACTTTATCTAAGGGCTCACCTGATTGAGCTAGCCCCAGGATAACCTCCCTTTTGATTCACTCAAAGTCAACTAATTAGAGACCTTAATTACACTTGCAAAATCCCTCTACCATGTAACACAATCATAGGAGTGATAGCCCATCATGTTCCCAAATCCCATTCACATTATAGAAGAGAGGATTATTCAGGTTGTATACATCAGGGGGAAAAATGCTTGGGGTCCTCTTAGAGCTTTGCCTACCACAACAGCTAAATGCTCAAGGTTTTCATGAGAACTCATAAACAACTGACATTGTTTTCTTTGCTTCCCTACTTGGTCTGCTTGAGGACAGTCAACCCAGGCTGACCTCCTTGCCAGCTGCCACTGAATCATTTTACCTAAAAGCACGTACAAAAAAGACTCACTGTTCCCAGATCATGTACAGTATTTTTTCCTCCTCTTCTCTTTTATATACATAGACCCTCTTTTTGCCTGGATTCTTTAACTGCAATCTATTGACTCTTCTCCCTCATATGAGTAAATCAATGTGTACACACTGAACTAGATGCTTCCAAAATATTCTTGGATAGTTTATTTCTAGAGATTCAACTGAGAAATTGTCCACCTTAGTCCTATAATCAGAGCCAACATAAACATGTTGCCTGAAAGAGTACCTTGTGAGTACTTGGAACCACTGAGGCCCCAGCTGCCCTTTCCTTGGCTCCCATGGCTAGGAAGTATGCCAAGCTCTTTTTATATATCATTTCCACTGAATTTCTACAACTCATACGCAAGGTAGATATTTGTATAACCCCTTCCAAAGAAGGGAAGGCTGAGATTGAGAGAAGCAAGGCAACTGTCCCAACTCACTTCACTAGCAAAAGGCCAAACCGATGTTTTTTTCTACAACCCTTCTCTACCCCTTGGAGGCCCCACTCCTACGGCCTTCAGTCCAAGGAGGACTTATTCTTGGACTTAGCCTGAAAAATAGCATGAGCTGAGGTCACCAAAAAAGCCTCAGCTCCAACACTATCTTCACCCCTCCATAAAACTACATACTCTAGGGTGTCTACAAACTCTTGTTCTGGACAGAGGTTACCAAGCAGCCTGCCCTAAGCCATCAGTCAGCTGGAGGCCAGGCAAGGTTAGCTCTTCCTAAAGGTCCATATGGGAAAAACTTTCTGTGCAGTGATACCCCTAAATGAATACGATGGGGTGGCAGCAGTATTCATAGGTATAGGCATGAATTGGGCAATGCCTGCTCCCTTCCCAGGGGTCTTGGAGACAGTAGATGACCCCTATATATACACCTAGGGCTGGCTTGCCTGCCTGCTGAGCCCAGTGAACAAAAAAGTTGAGGAAGAAAAATGCCCTTTGGATAAAAGATCTACCTGTAAAACACTTTTAAGGAATCTGTACACGGGTAGCACACCTTCCTCTACCATGAATACATACACCCATTATCTCTGTCCGTCTCTCCTGCACACACACTGTTTAGTTCCCTGTTGCCGCTCACTACAAACTTACTCTGTGACTTGTGCATTAAAGCAACATGTTTCCTTTGTGGCATCCCCTCCATTTGCTGCATCAGGGCATCATCATCTGTGAAGTGAGGGGAAGGGGTTAGATGATGGGTGAGGCCTCCTGAGTCTTCATGCACATGTGTGTGTGTGTGTGCAAGCGCCCACACCCACACACATACTGCTCCCCGCTTGGATTAGAGCAAACCTCTTGTCCCTTGACTAAACTACCTCTGCCCTAGGCCTGATCCTGAGCCTGTCCCTGCTTCTGGCCCTCACAGCACCCACTATGTACTCACTGATGTACCTGCTGTCAGGGTGGGTCCTGGGAGTGTGATTGAAGGGGACAAACTCAGGAAGGATGAGCAGCAGACTATATTCACTGGTAATTTACAAGCGGTTTTAGGATAAAGTACAAAGATCACCCTTTGAGGCATGTCTCCTTTCTCCAGGCAAGGGCACTGGCAGTCCAGCCCTGTTAGCAACTAGAGGGGTTCATTTGTAAGTGTGCTATGGAATGAATCATGCTCCCCCACTAAAAGTTATGTGAGACTCTAACCCCCAATGTCACTGTACTTGGAGATAGGGCCTCTAAGGATGTAATTAAGGTTAAATGAGGTCATTAAGTTGGACCTTGATTCAAAGGAATTAGTGTCCTTGTACATGTAAGAAGAGACACCAGAGAGCTTCCTGTCTCTCTCTCCCTGCCATGTGAAAACACAAGAAGGTGTTCATTCACAAGCCAGGAAGAGGGCCCTCACCAGAACCTGGCCATGCTAGCACCTTCATCTTGAACTTTCAGCTTTCAAGATCTGTGAGAAATAAATTTCTATTGTTTAAGCTACCCAGCCTGAGGTATTTTGTTGTGGCTGCCCTAGTAGACTAAGACAGAGGGTATATGGGACCCCTCTGGATGTCCAAAGAGAATGCCTCCCATGCCTTCAAAGGAAAAGAGACAGAACTGGGCCCCCAGGGTACAGGCAAGATCAGAGCTTCCTGCTAAGATCTAGGCCCAGCAGGCTGAACAAAACAGGAGGCTCCAACCATCTCCAGACTCTGGGGTCTTGAGGGCCAAGCTGGCAGGCGACAGAGTGAGGGATGGCTTAAAGAGGATGACTAACTTCTCAGTTTGACAAGGGAGTTCCAGTTCCAAAGCCCCCCCCAAACTTATCACTATAGGCAAGGTTTTAAGTTCCATCTATGTACACTGGGTACAAGGCTTCTCTCCTGCCCTGAGGTATGGATCCTAGAGCCATCCTAGACTCTGGCAGGAAGAAAACAATATTAGTCAGGGTTCTTCAGAGAGACAGGACCAAAAGGATGTGTCTACATAGAGAAAGATTTATTATAAGGAATTGGCTCATGTGATTATGAGGGCTGGCAAGTCCAAAATCTGCAGGGTGGGCTGGCAGCCTAGAAGATCTAGCAAGAGCCAATGCTGCAGTTTCCATCCAATGGCCATCTGTGGTAGAATCAGGAAAAGCCAATGTTGCAGATAAAGTCCAAAGGCAGTCTACTGGAGAGTTCTCTCTTGCTGTCTAATTCAGGCCCTCAACTGATTGGATGTGGCCCACCCACATTGGGGAGAGCCATCTGCTTTACTCAAAGTCCATCAATTTAGGCTCAGTGCCTATAGCTCAAGTGGCTAATGTGCCAGTACTCCAGAGCTGGTGAGTTTAAATCCAGCCTGGGCCTGCCCAACGACAATGACAAAAAATAGCCGGTGTTGTGGCAGGCACCTGTAATCTGAGCTACTTGAGAGGCTGGGGCAAGAGAATCACTTAAGCCCAGGAATTGGAGGTTGTTGTGAACTGTGACGCCATGGCACTCTACCCAGGGCGACAGCTTAAGGCTCTGTCTCAAAAAAAATTAAAAAGTCCATCAATTTAAACTTTAATCTCATCCTAAAACAGCCTCACAGAAACATCCAGAATAATGTCTGATCAAATATCTGGGCACCTCATGGCCCAGCCAAGTTGACACAAACAATTAAGCATCACTCAGCCTTGCTGCTGCAGCTCCTGAATACACTGGCCTCCCTCATCTCCCTTGAGGACCCAGATTTCCTGACCCAGAGCACTTGGAGAGCTTCCCTTTCCTGTCTGCTTCTCTGGGTCCTTAATCCCTACATTGGCTTCATTGAAAACCTCCACCCCGGCATTAAGAGAATGTTTTTAAGCCACCGTAAGTTTTGGAAAACAAACTCCTAGCCATGATTCTCAGAGGCCAATAAGTAGTGAAGAGAAGAAAGGGAAAGGAGGAAAACTCTTGGAAGGAAACACACACGCAAATAGGCACATACATATACGTATGTACATACATATGCACCAATCCAGATGTATACACACACACTCTTCAAAATTCCCCAAATATTACGCAGCTTCACTGGCAAGTACTACCCACCCAAATGCTATTGCTACCCTTTGGCAAATGCTACTGTGAGGTCTATTGAGAGTACTTTCTAGGGAATCTCTGGAGTGGTAAGTTTATTTATCAGAGCTCAGGTGGACCTACTGTACACATGTCTGTCATCTCTGACCCTGAACAAGTAATTCTCTAAGGTACCATTTTCTTTATCTGTGAAACAAGAACTGAAGATTATTGTACAAGAAGATCTGCTCATTCATCAGATATTTACCGGATGTCTGCCTGGTGTCAGGCACTGTCCTGGATCCATTGGTGACGGTCAGTGTGGCTTGTCATCAGGTGATGGTCAGGAGGGAAGACAGGTGGTTGGCACACCTGGGAGCTGTGCTGGGAAGTTGCACAGGAGCTGCAGGGATGTGGTGGGGTTTGGAGCTAATTAGGGAAGGCGTCCAAGACAACATAGGTGAGGGGATATTGGGAAGGCCTTTCAGGTGCGGTGGAGACCTTGGCAAGGCCATGCCCTGAGGTGGGGGAGTGAGTGCAGAGGTGACTGGGGTGGCTGAAGCAAGTGTTACTGACAGTGGGGGTGAGAAAGGTGAGCTGGGAATCTAGGTATGGCTGAATTGGACAAGGCCTTAAATGGCAAGCAAAGCCTTTTGACCATTTCTTTCAATAAAGGACTTTTTATGTGACAGGAATTGACAGAAGGCTATTTATGTGACAGGAACACAGCCAAGCTGCAGAGGGGCCACTTTGGGAGTAGTTGACATAGGGAGGAAATTTCTCTAGTGGAGAGGCAAGATACCCCCATGGGAGCCGGGAGCCACGGAGGGAGGATTACCTCAATGCCCCTGCCCTGAGCAGCAGGGGCCACCTCCCTCCTTCTTGCCACCCCCTCCAGGCTTGCCTGAGGCACAGTAGTCTGACAGGCCTGGGCTGCGGGCTCCACCTGTCTTGTTGGGTGTCCCTGTTCATGGGACTGTCTCCTCTGACTGTAATTAAAGTGCTGAGTTCCATTGTTTCATCAGTACAGGAATATAAACAGTCCTGAGTTATACAGCATGGTAGGCCACTGTGGTGCACAGATTCCCTGCCCTGGACATCCCTTGGCAGATGACACAGAGAAAACAGAGAATTATCTTCTTTTTAAGCAGACTCATTCAGTCACTTTAGCAACAGAACAGCAAGGCTCCCTGGGTAGGAGTCCCTCACTTCCAAACCCTGTGAGTTTGCCTGTGAATCTCTTCTTGCATCTCAGTAGCACCCCAGGGTGCAAAGATTTTTAGAGCTGGAAGGAATCTTAGACATAAACCTTGGACACCAAAGCAGAGTCCCCATTTTTCAGATGAGAAGGTTGAGGTCCAGAGAGGAAGGGACTTGTCCAAGGTCACATAGCTGGAGGCAGAGGCAGAGACCTCCCCAGAGGTCTATCCTTCCTGCTTCCTGCTGTTCTGCCACCTAGATCTCCTGCCCTGTGGGCAAGAAGGGCCATGGAAGGCCCAGGGGAGAGTAGCACAGAAGTAGATCTGGCAACTGAGGGTTCCAGGGCTCCACCCAAGGAACTCTGGGGTCCCAGGCAGCTCCCTGAAGGCCTGCCTCCCCTAAAGGCACTGCCCAGGATGAGAAATTATCTAACCCCCATCCTTTAAGCACAGCCTCCTGAGGCAAGGGAAGCAGGTGAAAGGGGATGTGGGTTGAGTGCCCAAATAGGAGGGGTGGAAAACCGAGGGTCCATGGGGAGGAGGGAGAGAGGGGGTTCCAGGCCCAGGCAGGAGTCAGGCCCCACCAGTTACCAGCTTTGCTTGGACTGCCCTTGAGATTCCTCATCTGTAAAGCAGGTTTAATAATAGCTCTTACCTCACAGGTTTATTCTGAGGATCCAGTGAGATGCCGGTGGAAGTAGTTTAGCGGAGGAGAATAGATCAATGCATCCTGGTGCCATCCCACAGCGCCGTCCACACAGCGGGGGAAACACAGGCCATGGGAACCCATATGCCACAGAGAGGAGCCTCACCAGCAGGCATGCTGTTGGGCTAAGAGAGCAGCAGAAGAAATACTGTGAGGTAATGGGGAGATACAAGATCTCCGCACATGTACTACATCGTGTAGTACGTAGTGACGCACAGCTATGCCGTGAAATAGCAGGACGTGCGTAGAAGTGAGAAACTGCAGGTTCCATACGGGGGTTACCTTTGGAGTAGGGAAGGGGCACGCAATCCGAAAGGAAAGTCAACAGGGAGCTGCATCTGCCCTGCTGGTGCGTTATTTCTTCTGGTGGCACGAATGCACTGGGCCACGGGCGGCCTGGAACATTCTTCTCCTGTCCTTCCTGGGCTGCTTCCTGCTCCTGATTCTGGCCTCAGCTGAGACATACTTCCCCTGGGAGCCATTTCCTGGCCCTCCAAAGCAAACCATACCAGACTCCTGGCTGTAACCACACCTGTCCCGCAGGCTCTCGTTGCTAGTTTTAGTGTCTTTCTCTTCTGGCTCTTGATGGCAAGGGCTGCGTCTTCTTGCCCAATGGAAAGACTAGCCCGTAGTTGGCCCTCCATCACCAAATAAATATTTATTGAAAATCTACTATGTGGAGGCGGAGCAAGATGGCGGACGAGTAACAGCTTCCTTGAGGCTGAGCAGGGTGAGACTGGGGAGAGATGACTTCAGGCATCTCTGCTAGGCAGGATCTGCCCAGAAACTTCCCTTTGGGGACACAGGGAGACAGTGTGAGGTTTCTGGACACCCTGAGGAAGGCTAAAGTGGCAGAGATTGGGCAAATGGTTGCGTCTGTTCATTCGGTCTGATCCTGTCGGCGGCTGTGGGTGGGGCAGCAGTGGAACTGCAGGCTGGAAGGGCCTTGCCTGTGAGCCATTTGGGTTTCTTTTGGACTTGGGACTTGGTTGAACTGCCTTGGGAGAACTTGGGCAGGAGTGCGGGGTTTTTTTGAGTGTTGTTTCGGGCCCCAGACTGGGCCACCAAGCCAGACGGAGCTGCCAGTGTTTGGTGGTAGGCTGTGTGGAGCCATTGTGGGAGAACTGCCCTGGCAAGCTCCACCCTCAGGGTTGCAAAACAGGCATTGGATGGGAGCGAGTAATCTAGTGACTGAGCAGCCTAAAGGCGGGGACTGAGACGCCTTGCAGCCTTAGCCCTCAGGGACATAGGGTGAGACTAGCTTTGGCACACTGGGTAAGTGAATAGCCACTCAAGGGGTGATCCCAGCCACAGTGCTTTCCTGGGGAAGCTTCGGCCTAGCCAAGTTAGCAATTTAAAGTGTCTTCTAAGCAGGCTGAGGAGAATTTAAGCTCTCCACCCTGCAGGGTTTGAGAAATCATTAGAAACACAGGGTCACTCCCTACAAAGATCCAGTAACAACAGAGCGATTCTGCCAGGGTCTGATCTGGGAGAGACACCTCCCCAACTCTGAGGACAGTCATACGCAAGAGTGAAAACTAATCATAAGGCAGAATCAAGAGAAAAACTCTGGCAATATGAATAACCAGAGTAGATCAACACCCCCAAGGAATGACAAGGTAGATGAAGCACAAGATCCCTTGCATAAGCAAATGGCTGAGATGTCAGAAGTTGAATTCAGAGTCTGGATAGCAACTAAG